>LPNX010281238.1:0-16472 GCA_001517045.1 Pseudotsuga menziesii
GTCTAAGAGACTGAGTCTTTTACAGACACTATCATGCTAGAACATTTATTACAATTCCCTCATGGGGTATGAACATGTGATATAGTACAACAAGCACTTCCAAAGGTCTTTTTGAAGTCCGAACAAGTTAGCCCTGTCCGGTTCACCGGGCCCACTTGATAAAAACCACTAAGTACAACTTAGGTGGTAACAGACACCACAGGATTGTAACATATAGTAAACATCACCATCCATTTGTTCCTCATTCCCATGCCGACTGCACTTTTGTGCTATTTGAACTTTAGTTCTTGTGAGTCCTCCATCTGCCTTTCTTTCTTAATTTTATTCAGGATTCTCTATCCATAGTGTCCTTTTGTGTGAGAGAAGAATTTACTTTTCATCTCACGGACGGAGAGGAAGTTTTGGCAATTTGAAATTCATGCTTTTGATACTTTGCTTTGATATGTATAGTTTCTTTAAGAAGTTTTGACTCTTGATAGCTTTTTAGCTTTTCTGAAATCATGGCATGGGATCATTTATATATGATATACTGTTTACCTTGATTCCTTTTCGTGGGTCCTGTGTTGTCACTTCCTTGGAAATTTTAGATGTGAACTGGATGGAGCCTCGAAATATTATTCCAAACCTATTAATTTTGAGTTATTTACAGGGTTTAAGCAGGACTTCAATGAATGCATGGCCAAATAGGAACACTGCTACTAGAAAACATTCTACATTTTAAAGGCTCAGTCTTTTACTCAAGATTTCAGTTCACTAAGAACCCTGATGTTTGCATTGCAACCAAAATTTTTCCTCTTTATTCAAAACCAAAAGAACTAGCAACAAAGCATTAAAGAAAAAGAAAGCCAAAATCAAACGAAAATAGCATCAAATTAATAAACAAAAGAAACAACATCAAATCAATAAAGAAAAACACATCAATTTATTTATGTACAAAGCAAAAAGAAAATAAAATGTGCGCCCGCCCTAAAAATTCTACAATCTAACGAGTTAAAGGGCCAAGCTATAGTGTAGGCCGGAAGTCTATCCATGGTCTAAGTGTGCCATTTTTGAAATCGAAACCATGTATACTAATCTACCGTCATCTTTATCAGCCTGAGGAAGTTGAAGGAGCTCAGGCTGATTGTCAATCATAGGACTGGCCTTTCTTGGGGTATGATGTCTGAGTTTAAGCTCAATTAGATAATTTCCCAGGACAGAATCAACAGACTCATTACCTGCTCCTAGCTTAGTGACAGTGTGTTTCATGTAAGGTTCTCTCAAAATTTTAATCTGATTTGGGTTACCCTTGAGAGGTAACAATAAATGAGACCAATATGAAGCAAAATAACCTTTTAATCTGGTAGACCAATCTTAGTTGAGAATAATCCCATATCCACTCGGTATGTCAGCCACCATAATGTCAATAAATTGACATATCTTGTTATTTGCAGAAAAGAGAATGAGAACATTTTTCATTTCTCCCACTACTTTGACACCTGTGCTATCTAATTGCACTACTTCCCATGCTGTGGACTCTGGCTGTCCATTAATATTTTTGCAAACCTCAAGTGGCATAACATTCACTGATGATCCAGAGTCTACCAGGCAATTATGCACATTATGATTCAGAATTTCTAGGGTCAAAAGAAAAGGCGGGGTCTCATCTTTTTCTTCCCAACCTGGTTCTATGTCTTCTTCTCCCGGTTGGTTTTGAGTGGGTATATCTTCTTTAAGCTCCTCGATTCCTTCAATGTTTCCTTGATCAACACCTGCCTGTTCTTCCACAAGTTTGATAGGTTCACTGATTGGTTCGGTTTCCTGGTTGACAGTAGTGACTTTAAGTGTTTTATCTTTAACATTTACACCAATCTGTCTCTTGACCTTCTCTTGCAATTTTTTAATATTTGAAATTATTGCATTGTATTTGATTGTTAGGTCCATATCTTTTGTTGTTGTTGGTGTGCATTCAGATCTAAGAGCATTCTCTTCTGTGTCAAAAAGCGAGACACCATCCCATAAGAACATGGTATCATTATCTTGTTTCTCTATGGTCTGGTTTTTCTCTTCTTCCTTACCACTGTCTTTAGTCAATTTAGAGTCCAACAACTTATTCATCACCAATGTCATCGAATTTAACCATTGAGGACACTTCTTTTTAGAATGGGGTTGCTGGTGAAAAGTGCAGAAATCGTCCTTTCCCACCTTTGTTATGTTCATTGATGCTAAATTTGGTGGAGGTATTTTCAATTGGAGGTATTTTTTGGTAGTGGGGTTTGTAAGTTCTCTGAACTTCCCTTTCTTTCTCCAAATATATTATTCGGTTGGATAGTTTCTGAATCATTTTCAGCATTCCCTGAAAATCATGTGATTGTTACTCTTTAGGTTTAGAAAATAATAAGGCTCTTCTCCTGGTAGTTTTCTCTTCAGGTAGATCGAGATAGTCTGCTTTACTTTATTTTTGAGCCTCTACACTTTCTGCTTCTTCATAAGTCTCTACCAACGTAGGTCTGGTTTCATCTTGGCAAACATGGCCAGCTCAGGTCCTAGGGCTGAGGTATAATATTCAATTAGGACCTTGTCTGAGGGTCTGTCAACTTCAGAAAATTTCTTTAGGTATACTGAAAACCTTTGAGTAAATTGCTGCACCTTCTCATCCTTCTCTTTTTTTAACAAACCAAGACCTTTCATTAGTGAGGCATGTGTCTTTTGGGCTGAGTACTTACTTCTGAAAATCCTTTCGAAAGTGTCCCAATCAGGAATAGAGTTTGCAGGAAAACCAAAATACCAAGATGCTGCCGCTCCTTTAAGGGTATATAGGAATAATCTACAGACATATTCGTACTCCCCAGCCCTTAACCCTTCTACTGCTAAATAGAAACTTTGCAGGTGGTCATCTACAACAGTCTTTTCATCGGGGTTAGACTTAGGCAGTAGCTTATCAAAAGCTTGAGGTAGGTTATGTAAAGGAGGTGTGAGGTTCAAGGGTGATCTAGCTCTCCAAGTCGGCGGTGGGTTGGGATGATTCACATTTATACCAGCCATGAGCATAGGTAAGTAACAAGACTCTGAGTAATAAACATCGTAAGATTATACTAGGTTTATTTGTTTCAAAAATAGAATCAAAACATGTAAGTACTTGGGTTAGGTCGAAAGCTTCAAAACATCTGCTGGTGAGGTAATCTTGGGAAAATAAGTTTCCACGGCCAGCCATGCACTGGCAGCCCTCCTTCTAGAACCAGAAACTGTTGAGGCCTGGAAATTCGTTGGCAACAACAGCAAGGGATTCTCCCCAGTCAACGTTCCCAACTAGCCTGTGACTATTTGGTATAGGGAATCCATTCGGTTTGCGGTCCGGCTACCATAGGCCGAGTAACAAAAAAAAAGGTTTTACCGATTGCAGCCCGGTCCACCGTGTATTTTTTGACTTAAGTATGATAAGCATATGCCTAATTAACCATGCAGGGTGATAAAGGATGCAAGGAGCAGTCACAACGTGATGCGCAGGTTCTTACCTCTCGTCTTAGAACTCACAAGCATCTTGATCACATATGCAGTAATAAAATAAAACTAACTATCTATCTACCTATCTATCTATCCCCGGGGAGCAAAATTGTAACTTATTTACGAGTAATGTGTATTGTGCATGCATTATTAAGATAAATTACAGATAGTTGATATTCATTCCTACAACACATGAATGATTAGAGATATTTAGACAATCAGTTAGCCAATTGTTTATGAACATCATACATTACTCATGGTGGTAAATCCACAGAATGAACCATAAAACATTCAAACAAGAACATAGGCTCCAAGAGTTAGAACGATCTCACGGTTTATGGACAAAGGCTGGAAAAACAAAATAGTTCATCTTTCCACAATCCATAGCATAACATTTGAAAGTCCCACCAATCTTTCTCCAACAGGCAAACAATAATTCTTTATTGCAAAAAAAAGTAGTTCTTCTTACAATATTGCTTTACATGTCTAACTGGGAAAAAGCCCCTTCTTCCTCTTAGTCTTCTACATTTATACAAAAAGATGAGACTGTTGGGCTGCCAAAAAATGACTTTTGAGCTTCCAACTCTTCGCCTCCAAAAATTTCACTTTCCTCTAATGTTTACAAAATAGTTACATACAAAAGTAAATGATTATTCATGAGGAGGGCCCGGCTTGAGCACTTAAGAATTTCTTCCACGCCAAAGCCTCAGATGCAATGCCTTCAAACGTGCACGGCTCCAAAAACTGTTGTACAGGATAATTCACCTAATAACCTAGGTCTGGGGGGTTACCAACATACTCATAACTTGCAGACAGTTTGAATCTAAAAGCACAGAATAGGAAATAGGAAAGTAGAAGGACTTACTTGTATTAAATGAAGGCTGATCCTTGCTATCTTCTCCCTCTCTGATCCACTTCCAAAGTCTCCAGGATAGTTCCTCCTTCACCTGTTAATAAACACTCTTCCACATACAAGATGATTCATATATATAGATGCAGGTTAGGGAAATCATATATTATATTGAAATGTAAACATTTACCAATCTACAGGATATGAAACACATATGGAAGAAGTAATATCTTTATTAACAATAATAGAAAGAGTTTAGGTTACAACCCAATGTGTGAACAAGGACTCCTTTGTCACCAAAGGACTCTGAGTTCTCTGCTCCAAAGATTTCTGTAGACAATCCACCAGCATAACTTTGCTCTCCAAGTATGACTCCAACACCCTCCCCAAGGCCTCTATTTATATGGATGAAATGAGGCAGTTCTCAAAGGTTAGGGAGGTTGTAGCAGTTAAGAAAATTAAGTTAAATGAGTAAACTAATCTTCCATTAGCGTGTGGTTTTATGTTTTAATGTTGAGGAAACCATTCGCGGGTCTGTAGTAAAGCAACCCGCGAGTGATTCGTGACTATATAGAAGAGCAACCCGTGAATACAAGGATTCGCGACTTGCTGTATATGAGACTCGTGAATGATGCACGAGTTGTCAATATAGAGAGTCGCGAATACAACTCAACATGGAAAAAATGGCAAAGTAACCAGCTGGATGTATAAGGAATGTAATTCATCATAAGCCAAGGTATAGTGAATATGGGAAACCTCAATCCATAAGTGTCCTTTTGTGTGCCGACATGAGGGATATCAGCACTCGGATGGAGAGGTGCCATTCAGGTGTATAACAGATGCCCCCTAATGTGTGAGGTCAGAGGGGAACGATGGCCGAAATGCATTATAATATTTAACTAAGGAGAAACTCAGAAATCCAGTGGAGCAGAAGGAGTACCTGAAACAAATACATAATAATATCATAGACAAAGTTACATCTGAGGATGCTATGTTCAATTTACTGGAACACTAGGTCCTTTACAATATTTGAGTACATCATATGATACGGGTAAAAACCACGTATTTACAAAGATGGAGCAAAGACACAATACAATAATGATGAGTCTTCAAAGATCTGGAAGCTGGATATAGAAATGGAACATAGTCTTGCACAACTTAGTTCATGAGTGAGGACCTAAGGTCTTCATAAAAGATCCCAAAGAACCAGTACAATCCAAGCCATGTGAATAAGGGTAAGCTGAAGTCGAACATGGAAAGGATTCAACAGTTTGTCAACCAATAGATGATAATTGACAACTGAAGCAAAGGAGTTCACCAATGATAAAAATGAATCCAGAGGTACCATCGTCAAAACTCTAGGTCGTCGTCATCAGGAAGTACTGAAACGGAACCATACTGTGATAGGGAAGGCAATAGATCCTCCAACGGATCACAAGAGTGACTAGGAACTGGGAAAAGGAAGGTAGACACAAGTAAATGGATAACAGATATAACAGTAATAGGATCAGGTGATAGATCAAACATTAGATATAATCCTTGAACAGTGAGCACGACATAGAGATGACCCAAGGTAGCATACAATGGATAAATAGAACAACTAGACTTATCTGTCATGTAGGAGACATGAGCAGATTCCCTAGGTATAATGGACAAGAGGAGGAGTCAAAACTCAGAGTGATAGCTGAACATAAGTGTATATTGAAACATGGATATCGGAAAGCAAAGAGTGTTATGTTCAAGGATGACAAACTGCCATTACTGAAAACAAGAGAAAACTTCTTCCTTACCTTCCCTGTTAAGTTTTAATGAGTCCAGGAAAGTAAACTCGGTTCCCTCTTCATTTTTTAACAAGCTTGAAGAGATGGGAAAATAATGCTTGATACACTGATTCGTGGATTTAATGAGCCCGAACTAGTACATGCTCATGCGGTATTTTCACATTTAGAGAGTCTGAGAAGACTCCAGGGGGGTCCTTTTTTGTCCAATTTAGTCTCCTGAGGCTGAAAAAGTATAAAACAAACCACAGAAGAACTCTCTTAAATTCCGAAGAAGAAAAGGTGAACCTTTTTCGTACTTAGTCGGGAAGGTCCGAAAAAGGTTAAATTACCACCTACCCAATGCTCCTTCCATAACAACATAAAATAGCTTGAGTTTTACGAGTGTGAAGGAAAGCAAGATCACTCAGAAAGATCCATTTGGTTACAAGAAATGGGGCTAACAACAATAAACTTGTTGCTTTGTTCTTTAGTGTTTAATGAGCATGACAAAGACACAAAGTACACTCGGAATATTTTTCATGTTTAGGTCCAGAGCACGAAAAAGAGAAAAGTAAGATCAAACCGGGTGTTCCTTTTCTGTACATTTAGTCCCTCAGGTCCGGAAAAGTGATAAACCTATACCTGAGAATACTCTTCTCAATTCCAAAGAAAAGAGAGTGATCCTTTCTCGTATTATTCCGCATGGTCCGAGAAAGAGATAACCTACCACCAATGTGGATGCCCATTCACATATTCTTAACGAGCTTGAACGGATGAGATAACTCGGCTGTCAAGTCTGTTTTGAAGGAGTCAGACCTGGGCCTAAAGAAACTCCATAAGGGCGGGGAGTCCTATAAAGGGATAGCTTGTAAAGAGAGATTCATAAGAAGCTCTATTTGGCGTGAAAAGTAGCTATGAGGAAACCCCTGGGCCTGAAATAGTGATGGAAATGAGTATCTAAGGATGGCAATGGCATATAAGAATGATACTCATGAAAAGGGATCCTAGCCATGAAAGAACAATGGTAGAGACAAGGGACTAATGGCTTAAAATACCATAGTCCGTGGAAAAAAATGTTGAGTACTAATGTTAATGTGGAGTGATAAGAGGCCAACAAGTGTTGGAAAGAGAAAAAACCACCCTATAGAAGCATCAACACTTTGTAAAAGTAGGTAAACCTATTCCAAGGCACAAAAGGGGTAATATTAGTCAATTGACATTTCAAACTATAGAGAAAGACCCACTTTACGAAATATTTTTTCTATTAATAGTTTGAAAATCAAATCATTTCTTACCATTTGCACTTTTTGAGCCAAAAAAGGAAAGTTTACCCTCTATCTTTGATCACTTGCCGTGGACAATTGGACCGTTGGAATTCAGATCCGTCAGCTACAGGTAACTCTACACCCTGAGCTCTTCATTTTCATCCAAACAAATTTTAAAATTGATGGTCAATTCAGTTTATTTCATCAACATAGAAGATAGCAAAATGTATTCGCGGGTTGCTACGCATGAAAGCCGCGAATACGCGTTTCATACGCGACCTGCTGCATAGGAAAGTCACGAATGACTCGTGACTTGTCCTAATGGACAGTCGCGCATGCTGTGCAAAGGATAAAAGCTTTAAAAATGGTCAAAATTTTTAAATTTTTATGGTGAAATACTGAATTAAACTATGTTTATTTGTCAGGGAAAACATGGTGCTGGAGTGGAGGGAGAGGGAACATGAGATGATGGACCAAGCGGCTCTCCAAAGACCGCCTACCATCCAAGCATTGCGGAATAGTGGGCTGCTCAAGTTCTTTTGCACATCACCTATGCGGGCCAGTGTCCGCATATTAGAGTTCTTAGTCCATTACTGGGACCATGATCTGGGGATGTTCAAAATCCAGGGTGAGAATTTGGAGCTTACCACATAGGACATCTACTTCATAACCGGGTTATCACATCGGGGAGCACCGGTGAACCTGGAGGGCACTGGTAGGGGTGGGGACCCCTTAAGTGTCCAGAACTATATCGATGTATTCTGCAGGCCGGGTACTCAAAAGAAATGAAGCAGCATTCTCATAGTAGATATTCAGGATCTTACATTATAGGTATTGGCCAGTACTATAGTGAGACTTTCAGGATCGACAGGTTTACACATGGCCACCAGGACTCAGATGAGAGTGGCGGTGGACAGCTTTAGAGGCACACTCTTTGATTGGTGTACAGGGATTGCCCCCATCATGAGGAGGCAATTGTCTGACTGTAGGAGGGGGAGACGGAAGAACTTTGGCTATGCTAGTATATTGGTAGCGTTCTTCTTTGAGAGGGTGCCAGCTATGAGCCCTGCGATACCCTTACAGGTCCATCATCCACGGCAGCCGAGGCTGAGCCGGTGGGGAGATATCTTCCTCCGTCAAGGAGGAGGATATGTAGTACAGAGCATGTATGACGATGATTTCTATTCATGGCGGGAACGGCAGGTGCCGGTGTTGGAGCAGTTTCCATATGCTGGATTAGATTTCCGAGGTGATCCTGAGCTAGTCCTCCCTCCAAGAGGAGCATGGGGAGAGATGGGTAAGTCATTTTTTATTTTTTATCATTATCAATTTTTATGGATTTTCAAATGATAGGATATATATATATGCACAAGTCTAAACCCTATTTATGTGTCAAAATGCAGATATTGGACCAGTCCACCCTGTAGGGAACCCACGTACCTTCGTACGTCCTGTTGCAGGGGGAGACCCAGGATTGATCACGGTACTCGAGGCAAATCTAGGAAGGCTAACCGAGCGAGTACCTACGATTCGGATATAGCATCTCCCTGTAGCTATGCAGGAGTCTGTAGTTGGGGTTCCACCAGCCTGGCTACGTCTTTTCAGACGGGTAGCCAGAGCAGTATGTGTATATAAAGATGCAGTGGAGGCTTCCAAATCCAAGGAGGCTGAGGAAGCCAAGGGGTACAGAGATCACGGGGACCAAGGAGGTCCCAGTGGCCATGGAGGGCAGTCTTAGTGCTAGGGCATTTTGATGGATGCTGATCCACTTTTTGTATATTTTGTACATGATGGGATCTACGGATCAGACTTGACCTATCCTATGTATGAACAGATATTTACATATATATATATATATATTTGTGTTTGGTTGTCAGCTTATTTACAAGTGTTTCTTATGTATTTGCTGTATATTTTATGGAATGTGTGTGCGATGCGAGTCCAAAATATAATTAGCATATGCATCAGTTAATGAATTTTGGTTTTGTGGAATGTGATGAAAAGTAATAACTTCAAATTGTCTTTCCAGTAAACGTATTTGCATGAATTGACGTAACAATGTAGGATTATGCACCTGGTAAGCTCGATTGAGCTGGGAAACAACCAACTGAGAATCCAAATGGACTTCAAGCTAGGTGATGCCTCATGACAAGGCATCCCATAGGAGCTCAATGACAGCCCTATACTCAGCAACATTATTTTAAAGCAGGACCTAGACAAGCGCCACCCGCAGCAACAAGCTGTCTTGAAGGGGAGTAGATAACCCATGCTGCCGAAGCCAGGTTACAAGTGTGACGGCTGGCACCATCAGCAAAACCTACATACATCTCGGAAGACATCTGCAACAACCAGCAGATAGTATAAAAAATGAAACTGACAACCTAATGTACAGAAAAATACATACATTAATATACAAGAAAAAGTGCTAAGCCTAGGCATAGTACTTCTTCAGGTAGAGCCCATTTCTAGGCTCAAGCAGCTTATACCCATCATAATCTACTAATTCATATGCACCTTTGCTCAAAAATTTAGACACAACATAGGGTCCCAACCACATAGCCTTGAATTTTCCTGCCCCCAGAGGCTCTTTATCTTGGTCCCAGAGCAAGACAAGTTCCCCCTCAGAGAAAACCCGAGGTTTGACCATTTTATCATATTGAGATTTAACCCTATTCTTATGGGCTTGATTTGCAGTCAATGCATCTCTATGTTGCTCATCAAGATGTTCTAAATGGAGTAATCGTTCTTCAAGCTCAGTTGTGTCAGGTAGCACATGAATAGCTATCTGCAAGGATGGGATTTCACATTCAATCGGCGTAATAGCTTCCACCCCGTGAACGAGTTGGAAGGGGGAAAAACCCGTAGCAGTTTTGACATTGGTTCGATAAGCCCAAAGAGCAGGATATAACATGACGTGCCAATTTGAACGGGCTGTATCAATAGTACGTTTAAGTATAGTTTTCAATTTTTTGTTTACAGCCTCAACCTGACCATTTGCTTGCGGATAATAAGGAGAAGAATGCTCTTGTCGGAATCCGAGCATGGTGCTCAGCTCTGTCATCATGTGATTTTGAAAATGACTGCCATGGTCAGTGACAATCACTTTGGGAATACCAAACCTAGCAATAATCTGATTAAACATGAAGTAAGCCGTCGTTTCCCCATTGTCTTTGAAAGTAGGCATTGCCTCTGCCCATTTTGTGAAATAGTCGACAGCGACAGTGATGTATTTATGCCCCCCAGCCGAGGCTGGGTTGCATGTCATATAATCGATCCCCCACTTCATGAAGGGGCCTACCGAGATGACGAGAAACAAGGGAGCAGGATGTGACCGCATTTTTCTGGTGTAAAGCTGACATGGATGACAACGTTTCACAGCTTCCACACAATCTTTATAGATGGTGGGCCAGAAATACCCGGCACGTAATATCTTCTAGGCCGTTGCTAACCCAGATAAATGACCCCCACACACTCCGCTATGGGAATCATTTAGGACAATCTCCGCTTCCTCATGAGTAAGGCAGGGATGCAAGACGGAATCTACCTCTCGTCGATACAAAGTATCTCCTATAATGAGGTAGTTTTTAGCGTGAAGACGTAACTTGCGTCGGTCTTCCCTCGAGTAAGCGGTAGGATACTTCAAAGTCTGGAGATATATGAGAATATCTCCATACCAAGGATCAGAGGTGGATATAAGGAAGATGTGCTCATCTGGGAATGAGTCATCTTGAACCACTACATCTTCTTCCATAGGGAATTCTGCTATAAGCTCGACAAAAAATAAGGACTTTTTGGATTTAGCGGATTGGAAAACCAAGTCAAACTCTTGGAGAATGAATATCCACTTATTGAATTTTCCCCCAACAATCCGTCGGGATAAAACATATTGGAAAGGGTTTACATTCGCCACTACAGTAGTGGTCCTCAGTAATATGTAGTGCCGTAACCTCTGTACAGCATAAACAGCCACTAAGGCTAACTTCTTGACATGAGAGTACTTAAGCTCAGGCCCAACCAGAGTGCGGCTAAGATAATAGACAACATGCTCAACAATCTTGTCTTCTTCCTGAACTAGCACTACCCCAATGGTAGACTTCGATACGGCCAGATATAATAAAAAATCCCTAGAGTAATCTGGCGGGCGTAATAAAGGAGCCGACAACAAGGCTTTCTTTAATGCCTCAAACGCGAGTTATGCAGTTTCATCCCATACAAATGGGGTGTCCTGTTTAAGCAGGCGCATGAAACCTTTTGTGATCTTGGCATAATTAATGATAAAACGTTGAAGGAAGTTAGACTTACCTTGTAGACTCTGAAGTTTCCTAAGTGAATGAGGAGGAGGCAAATTTACAATGGCCTCAACTTTTAACGGATCCACCTGTATGCCCCTACTAGAGACAATGAATCCAAGAAATATACCTGATTCGACGCAGAAAACACACTGGTGGGGATTCAAGCAAATTTTATAGTATCTGCATCTCTCAAAAATCAACCATGAATGATCTGGATGCTGGATCCTCTTGCGAGAATGAGCAGGAAAATCATCAAGGTAGGGCTCGACAATGGCTTTTATGTCGTGAAAAGGAAAGTTCATGGCTCGTTGAAAGGTTGCCCCTGCATTTTTCAATCCAAAGGGAATTTTTCTATACACGAATGTACCCCAAGGGAAAATAAAAGCAGTTTTATGCTGGTCTTCCGGTTTGATTTGGATTTGATTGTAGCCGGAGAAACCATCCATAAACGAGAATACCTCGCTACCCATACATGCATCTATGATTTGGTCAAGAAACGGTGTAGGGTAGTTGTCCTTGGGACAGGATTTGTTAAGGTCTCGAAAGTCCGTATAAACGCGAATAGTCCCTTGCTTTTTATCAACAGGAACTGGGTTGGACACCCACTCAGTCAAAGCAACGGGATATATAAAACCTGCTTTCAACAGCTTTTCTACCTCTGCCTTCACAGCAACCGCTTTACGCGGGTTCACGGGGCGTAATTTTTGCCGAACCAGCTTAGCATCAGGATAGGTTGGGATCTCATGTTGAACAACAGATGGATCAATACCTGGCATCTCCTCATATGACCAGGCGAAGAGATCACAGAATTCCTTGAAAAGGGCAGTATAAATGGCAATCTCCTCCGGAGAGAAGTTTGCACCTATATAGATATTTTCCATGACATCTGGCTTTACAGAGATGTTGATCGGTATAGTAGCGGAAATGTTTTCCATATTCCCCTCGGCAAACACTCCTTCCCTAGGTAAAGGGTTGATGGGTGTATCAACATCATCTGACAGTCTCACATGAAACTCTTGGTTTTCTATCTTGCTTAGCTCGGGAAGGAAATAAGATCGGTGATGAAGATCCTTACATATCTTGTCACGTGAACACATAGCCTCCAGAATAGCTTCATCTGAAGGTAAAACAGTGTCTAATAAATCTATGGAATGTAAAGAGTTATCCGCCCATGCAGGCATATAAACTTCTTCCAGATCATCCGAGACTGTAAGAGGATATGCAATGGGATCTACAGTGGTTTGGGTAATAGATTTATACACCACTTCCACTGCAGATAAGGGCACTTCCGGTTCCTGAGGGGTTGGGAGGACCCAAGGATTAGTCCTATCGACCACCGAATCAATGGACTTCCCTACAGTAGTAGAACCGATATAAAGGACTGAAGCTGGAATATCGAATGTGCCCATCAATGATGCGTATAGTCCAGCCCCCAAGCTCTGTGCAGCAGGTTTGGCCTAATCAACCAATGGCACAGTGGAATATTTAGACTCTAAGCGGCCTTTACGAGTAAAATCAAGTTTGTCAACAGTGACCAGCTTGCCCTCATGAGGAAAAACCACGACATGAAAGACAGCAAATGCAACAGCAGACATTGCATAAGTCCAATTCCTACCTAGAAGCAAATTGTAGTCCAATGGAGCATCAATCACTTCAACTTCAACAGATACTGCTTTGCCATTCAACTTAATCTCGAAAGCTGGTAGGATACCATGTGGACGAAAAGACCGTCCATCAAAAGCAGTAAGTAAAGTGGTTGATGGGACCAACTCTGGGGATCCGAGAGCTTTCCAACAGGCCAGGGACATAACACAAGTAGAAGCTCCCTCATCAACAACTACCCATCCAATGGTCTTACCACCATGGACAACATCTATCGATAGAGCTACATGATAAGGGAGGCGAATTTTAACATCAGAGAGATTAAATTTTGCTAAGAGACTCGAAGAGTCCATGCTACCTAGAGCTGCTAAGAGGGCATTCCGCTGAGTGAGACAGCTCTGTAGCACCTCCAAAGCTGACATTGCACACGGAGTCTGAGCCAAGTCTTCAACCACCGAGTAGTTAGAAGCGGCTTGGGCATTTGGGTTATGCAAAGTCTTCTTAAAGACACCTTTGGGTATCTTTGGCATTATTTCCGCAGGTTTCTCTATAGTGAGAGGGTTGGAAGATTCAACTACAGCTTTACCCTTCTCATCAGTCTCTTTCTCATAGTTCTTGTTCCTGGTTTGTAACAAAGTTGAGGATCTAACCATGTTGATATAATTAGGGTCAGGAGTAGTTTGACTGCCCCCTGCTATGGTAGAAGCTGAAGCAGAATTCTGCCCTTGGGGAAATGGATCCTTTAGGACAGCCGACGGTTGATCTTGTAACAGCTTCTGAGCTTGTTCCATGAGGGGACAAAGATGAGTAAGATGGTCCCCTTGGCACAACTTACAAGGGAACTTGATTTTGTTCTTTTCCTTTTTGCCCCCATCAGCATTGTTTGTGGGCTTTGGCTTGTTTTGATTTTGGTTTCCCTCTCCCTTTTTACCTTTCTTCTTCTTCCCGCCGGGCTGCTGATTTCCCTTTGAAGAGGTTTGTGCAAAAACATTTGCACTTTGGGAGGAGGGGCAAGCCTTTGCTGCCTCTGCCGTAGACTATTTGACAGACAATTGGTGAAGTTTTTTTGTCAAAGACTCTACAGTGGGAGAGTTTACGGCCCCAACCACACCATCGGCATGGGGTCCAAGATTGGGTTTCTCGGCCTCATGTGAAGGCCTAGGTGCCTCAGGGATGATTTCATATAAAATCTTAGACTGTGAATAAATCAAGTCCAACTGCTAGGCCCTGAGTATGGCTTCTTCCTCACTAGTCACTCCTGATGTGGAAACATCCTTAGATATATAGGGCAATAAAGATTTAAGGAACCATTCTAATAGAAACTCAGGAGGGATGGTAGCTTTGATAAGGCTCTTTCGCCTCCTCCACTCTTGGATATGATCCGAGATGTGGGTTGCCTTGTTTTGTCTAAAGGTGGACAACAAGTCCATTCCGAAATCGTAATGGACTGGAAGCTGAAAGTGGCTAAGGAAAGTGGTAGCCAAGTCCCAGAAACTGCTAAAAGCAGCAGAAAGCAGCTCAATATACCATTTTTCTACAGTGCCTGTCAAGGTCCTCTGGAACAGCCTCAATCTCACTGAATCTTCATTCAATGAGTTGGAAGAACACCATAAGTGGAAGGTGGTGGCATGTGCCCCAGGATATTCACCAGCATTACCTTCGAACTGAGGGATGTCCGAAGGCAGTTTGGTGGGAATAGGTGGCCACAAAGGGTCATGGCTCACCGGATCGTTCATCAATTTTGATAAGTCTGGCAAGTTCAAAGTTTCCAGAAAAGGAAGCTTTGGCCTAGCCGGTGTACTAGAGGTACTAGCTTGGGGATTAGAGGGACTTGCCCCCGATCACCCATAAGTAAAAGTGGGGTTTCCCCAGACACCGGTTGTGAAGTGGGAAGGTTTCTTTGGAACGGATTCCATCCGTAAGCCACCGGATTTTGGGTGGGAGTTGCAGTGTAAGTGGTTCGGACCGTCCCCATAGAAGTAGGGGTCTGAAAGACTGGAGCAGGTATCCCTACACTAAATAAAGAGAAGGGAGAGCTCGTGTATGGGACCAAAATAGGGGTTTGGTAGCTTTGCCTGTAAGAGGTGTTGCTACCAAACTGCACTCCTACATATGAAGGAGGTGGACCTACGTATGGACTGGATGGGGGTATGTGCCCCCCATTCCAAGGGAATCCTTGGACAAAGGCCAAGGATCCCACCGGACCACTGTGGGTAGTGTAAGGGAAAGAAGAAGGAATTGTAGGCATGCTGGGAATCTTAGTAGGCATATCACCAGACATACTTCCTATGTTCGAGTAAACTGGTGGTTGGACCACCCGGCTTGCTGGAGTTAAGTGTGTGGAAGGTAAACTATATCTAGGGGTACTAACCGGAGGAGGTAGCACCCCTTCAACTGGAAGGGTTGAGGTGAAAACAAATGAACTTTCTCCCTCAGAAGACATAGCTCTACCTACAGGTACACCTAGCACTGGTGAACTAAAAGGACTAACCTGCATGATCACTGGATCGTTCAAATCAGTCAAGGGGGTATTATAATTTCTTGCAAACTCGTCAGTTTGCAATTCCTCTATCTCGACTGTGTCAAATTCAAAGCGGTTAGCTATTAATTCAAGTTCACCAAGAACCTCACTTACTCCTACTGGTTCAAAAGAACCACCTGTGCTTAATCTCCGCCTTTGGGGTAAAGGTGGAGGTTCCAGTGGTGTGAGAGGAGGAAGGTTTCTCAACCTTCTTGACCTTCTAACAAGTTGGTCCTCCAGAATTAAGACTTTAAAAAATCACACCCTAAGTCCAACTAAACACAAGCACATCCACAGAGCATACACTAAAAGGATCCTAGAGTCTCAAGCAATCAAAACAGGCTATAAAGATATGCTTTCCCGAAGAAAGCTGATGAACAGTTACTTGGCATCCTTGAGGGGTTCTTAGGCACAAGCGGAGGAATCACCCAACCGCCCTCCTACACTTTCCACAAGGGTTACCTTCCAAGTCTGTTCAAGGTGAACCAGAAATAACCTTCCGGTTTACCTAGGTATGAGCCCTAAAAAGACAAGAGACTAAGGCTACCATGACAATACCTACTGTCTGGGGGGACAGTCGCAAGCCGAACTCATACGCATGGGCAGGGTAGCTGAGCCCGAAACTCTATCTAGGACAGAATCCCCAGATGCGTAAAAGTCCTGGGTTACGTTTTGACAAGGATTCGGGGGGTTATCCCC
>LPNX010281238.1:16657-52186 GCA_001517045.1 Pseudotsuga menziesii
AGTTAACAGCACTTAATAAGAGAAACTAGCCTATGTTTTTGTATTTTTCTGAGATAATATTTTTTAAACTGAAACAAACACTACTTTATGCAAAAATTACAATGCAAAATATTAACTATGTTTTGTTTTTCACTTTAAAAAATGCTCAAAAAAAGTACTATGCATCTACAATGCACTGCTTGAGTAAACTTGATAGTTATGGACTGTATAAAAACTACAAACTGAAGTAAACAGGCAAACAAGACCAAAAGACCAGCAAGAAAAGCAGGCTAAGACCCTAGCTTGGGTGCAAGCATTGACACAAAATCAATACAGACTTTAAACAGGCACGTGCAAACCAATAACTGACAGGAAGCAGACTGGAAAGACAGAGTCTAAGACCCTGATCACTGATATAGACTCAGGCACTCTCACCAACAACCCAAACAGGCCAAAAAATTCAATATGAAAACAGTAAATAAAACAAGTAAAAAAGGACTCAAGGGCTTTCAAAAGCACTAAGATGTGATCACCTGAGACATTCAAACAACTCTACAACATTCTTAAAGAAAATCTTCTCAGAAAACAGGACTTATAACAGGAAAAAGACCAAGCAAACTTTCACACAAAAAATCCCAGTTTCCAGGAGTACTCACGACTGTCAAGCAGTGCAAGTCATGAATGATTCATGACTGTTCAGTGGAACAACCCGCGAATGCAACTCAAAATTCGCGACTGTCCAGAAGGACAACCCGCGAATGGGTATAAAAATTTCTCAAAAACAGAGAAAAAGGACCCAGACTTTCAAATGCTGAAGTAATTAAGAAGCAGGATAAAAACCACAAGCAGACTTCAAGCAAACACTGGTCAGGAAACAAAAAATGACCTAAAGCAGACTAGGCATCCCCAGCAAAGTCGCCAATTCTGTTGTACAGGATAATTCACCTAATAACCTAGGTTTGGGGGGTTACCAACATACTCATAACTTGCAGACAGTTTGACTCTAAAAGCGCAGAATAGGAAATAGGAAAGTAGAAGGACTTACTTGTATTAAACGAAGGCTGATCCTTGCTATCTTCTCCCTCTCTGATCCACTTCCAAAGTCTCCAGGATAGTTCCTCCTTCACCTGTTAATAAACACTCTTCCAGATACAAGATGATTCATATATATAGATGCAGGTTAGGCAAATCATATATCATATTGAAATGTAAACATTTACCAATCTACAGGATATGAAACACATATGGAAGAAGTAATATCTTTATTAACAATAATAGAAAGAGTTTAGGTTACAACCCAATGTGTGAACAAGGACTCCTTTGTCACCAAAGGACTCTGAGTTCTCTGCTCCAAAGATTTCTGTAGACAATCCACCAGCATAACTTTGCTCTCCAAGTATGACTCCAACACCCTCCCCAAGGCCTCTATTTATATGGATGAAATGAGGCAGTTCTCAAAGGTTAGGGAGGTTGTAGTAGTTAAGAAAATTAAGTTAAATGAGTAAACTAATCTTCCATTAGCGTGTGGTTTTATGTTTTAATGTTGAGGAAACCATTCGTGGGTCTGTAGTAGAGCAACCCGTGAGTGATTCGCGACTATATAGAAGAGAAACCCGCGAATACAAGGATTCATGACTTGCTGTATATGAGACTCGCGAATGATGTGCGAGTTGTCAATATAGAGAGTCGCGAATACAACTCAACATGGCAAAAATGGCAAAGTAACCAGCTGGATGTATAAGGAATGTACTTCATCATAAGCCAAGGTATAGTGAATATGGGCAACCTCAATCCATAAGTGTCCTTTTTTGTGCCGACATGAGGGATATTAGCACTCAGACGAAGAGGTGCCATTTAGGTGTATAGCAAAAACTGAATGTTTATTTCAAACTTCGCAGCTTGGTTCTTGATGGCCTCAATTCTGGCCGCACTTAGACAAAGCTGATCCTCCAATAGCTGCACGCTGATGGTGGAATGATCAACTTCATTCTGTAAGATCTGGCCATCAAGGGATTTAAGGTGCTGTACTTTTGTTGCCTCCTCTTGATGCCTCTTCTGCAAAATTTCCACAAATGAATTGTGGTTTGGAAAAACCTCTAGCCTCTGCTCGGCTTCCACTTGGCACTAGTTGTAGGTAATTAGGAGCCTTCTGAAGAATTCTGCGCATGCTCCTTTAGTCTTCCTAACAGCTTTTTTGAAATCTTCTGTTGTACCTATGGCAAACTCTAACAATTCGTAATCCTACTTCAAAGCCTGTTGATTCTTTTAGGGTAGCTCTATAGGTGTTTCCTCATTATTCTCCTACCTAGCCATTCTTGCGGTCAGGACTTCCATGACATCCTGAGATCTGTCAACAAAATAAGAGGAAGTCTCGAGAATTTCTTCTAATCTGCCATCTATTTGCAAAACTTTGCATCTCTCTTCTTCCATGGCAGTTTCCAGCTGAAACATCTTGGCCTTTTGTGCCAACACATGTTCTTTGAAAGGTTTGAGGTCAACCTACTGTTCTTTTGCTGCCTATAAAGCTGTTGTCATGGAAGTGACCTATTCTTGCAGTATTTCCTTTTGCTCTTGGGCTTGCTTCTCACTTGCTTCCAAAGTGGTCCTTTGCATCTCCAAGCCTTCTATCCTTCCCAGCAACTGTTCCTTCTCCACCCTAAGCTCTTGATACTCTTGTTGCACTCTCTCCAGACACTCCTATGTATTTTCCCTAACTTGTTTCTCCGCTTGGAGGAGCTGCAGTTCATCCTTCGAAGACCTATCTCTTTTTTCATGTCCTCATATTTCCTTTTCAGCTTATTGATTTCCTCTCTCTCCTTTTTCAATGTGTCCTTCAATTGAGCAGAGGACCTATTGGATTGCTCCAAGTCTGTCATAATTTTTTCCACATTATCTTCCGAAGATTGAATTAGTGCAGCTCTGGCTCTAATGGTGAATCTCATATCTTGGTTTATTCCAAATACAATGGGATTATTCGTTATCATTTTCCCGGGAATACCTCCTGTTTCAATCTTCCTTTCTTTTCTCTTTACTATCCTCTTTCTTTCCTTGTCATAGAAAACAATGTTAAAATCAGGTATTTCTTCCCCTTTCTTCTGTTCAAAGGGGACCAACTTCAATGTAGGGACCAGATACTATCCAGATGTGCTAATAGTCAGTACTTCTGGGTCCTGAACCTTGGGGTTTTCAATGTCCTGGGTCTGTCCTCCAGCTGTGTCAGTGGCTGACTGTTCTATCTCTGTCTGCGTCAGCTCTAGCCTCTCTACTTCTTGCTTCTGTAGCTCCTCATCAAGCTTCTTCTTCTTTTCTTCTTCTTCATTCCTTGCATCTTTCTCTGCTTTTCTAGCTACCTCTTGTGTAGCTTTTCTTTTCTCTTCCTCCTCTCCCTGCAACCACCCTGCAGCTTCTTGTGCCATCCTTTGGGCTTCCTCATTTCATTTCCTTGCTTCTTCGTCAGCTTTTGCTTGTTCACCCTACCCTTTCCCACCTGTTGTGGTCATCTTCTTCTTGAACCTTCTCCTCAAGGCTGTCACGTTCAATGCATTTCAGAAGACAGATTCTTCCCTAGCCCAATGTTGGGTGTATTCGAAGTGGACATTGTACTCTTTGCAGTGTTCCGCCACTTTGCTATGAGAGTCATTTCTATGGAAGGGCATCTCACCAAAATGAAACTTGTCCAGTTCTTCTACAAATTCATCTGCTTTCTTTACTCTGTTAAACTTATAGATCCCTAATTTGAAAGGCAAAGGGGGATAGGCAGTCTTCTTATGTTCAAACAAAAAACTTCCAATGCCATCCAGGAACAATTTCCCGACTACCTCTTGATGAATGATGTAGTCCGTGGCGTATTTGGGCAGTAGGGAGGGTGCTCTCGAACCTCCAAACATTCTGAAGTAGAAGCCATCCTCAGTCAAATAGTAATATACATAATTTTTTATTACTTGTAACGCCTTCTCTGACATGCAATCACACTCCTTTAGGAAAAAGATCGTATACAATGGCATGATGAACTGTTCGCAGACCTCACGGTAATGGCTATGGTATTTATGCACCCATAGTGGCTTGCATGCAGCATAAACATGCATCCTCTCCCTGTCCCAGATGCACCTTATTCCAGGGAAAGGTTGATTGCACAATATACAATCGACGAGTATGGAACTCATATAAAATTCATACCTCTTTTGGGACACTCCACCCAAGGCTGAGGCCATACAGGTTGAAAGACTATTTGATACTATGTTGGCCCAGTTGAAAATGGTCCCCTGGGTTGCAACATAAAAAATAATGGGTATCCACTCTAATTTGAAGAACCTGCCATGAGATTTTCCAAAAATCCTGTTAAGCATTAAAGATATGAACCTATACGGGGCCCTTAAGCTTGTTGTGTCATACTCTCCTGTATGCCTGGTTCTGAAATGTTTTCCTGATAATAGAATCCTTTTGAGAGTCTCAACAAGGTCCATTCTAAGGTTATTTAACCAATCATTAGACAAGAATACTTGTGCTTCTGGCAGGTGGTAGGCCAGGGCTACATATCCGGGGCTATGGGCAGCATAGCCCTGTTTTTCAACATTCTCCAGGATCATTGTGGTTGCATCTGCCCGGGGTAGAATCCAACCAATCACTTCAGATCATGGGAAGAGCTCTAGTCTGGTGGCAATCTTCATCAGTGAAGATCTCTCTATATTGGCATAAATTCCTTCTTCTTCCAAGCCCATATCAGGCACCTCTCGGCGCGTGATCAATCTATATATCTCTCCCCATTGGTATTTAGGTTCTACACCAAATATACACTTGGTGTCTTCATAGATGTATTCAGTTTTGGTGACAACTTATACTTAGGGCTCCTCCTCAAACAGAGGGGCCTTCTTCTTTTGCCTCTTCAACATTTTGAGTTCGGAATATTCCTGCCATATATGAAATTGTAAACATTAAGACATTCCTAACTACGTTGCAAACATTGAGACAACATGTCCAGCATTTGACTTCATCTATGTTTACCATAACAACAATTGGTTAAATGAAGTAAAGATGGGAAAGCTAACATCGCTATCTGCTACCAAAACAATTCTATCAATAACATCGAGTGGGAATAAAATATACATAAAAATGAAGGAAACTCAGGCCATCTACGGGTGCCATGATCATCGTGCTGCTCGGGAATGACAGGGGAGACTATGCAATTTCTCACGGTGCGCTTTCAGGAAGAAACGTCATTTGCGCATACTATGGTCAATAACTGTATGCAGTGATACATCCCCCTCCACCGGCTTGGGTTCAAAATCGGCCATGAATCGATTTTGCATGGACCAGTGCGGTGAAACGCGACTGGTCTGAAGGATACATGTATCATGAAAACAAAAAAGGGGGAAGAAACCACCAAGCGCCACAAGAAAACCATGAAACCAGCCCCTACCAAAGCATCATCACACAGGGCGGATTGGTGCAGACAGCGTAACCACCGTCTGCACCAAACCCCCATTTAATAAATGTAGGGTTGCAATCAAACGGCAGTGGGGGAAAAACTTCCTGGTGGTTCAAAACGCCCTCCCCCCTGCAGACAGTAATACTACAAAAAATCCTCAATATATAGGCGGGTTACTAATGGGCCAAGGGAAAAAGGCTATGGAAAACCCCAACCATAGAAAAATTAAACTAACAGCTTCAATGGAATAGGATAATGCAATGAGGAGCCTACCTGGCAACGCTGCGTGGACAGCGGGAAGAAGGGCGGTCAAGCTTCCACAGTTGAGCCACCTGGACGTAGGTATCGACAACGGGGTCCTTGCAAGTTCGAGAGAAAGACATCACAATGAGAGCGACAGTGGGCAAGTCGAAACGACAATAGTAATATAATAATAAACAAACCCAACCCCATACCTATATATATAGTCAACCACATGTGGCGGGGAACAAAATATCGGACGGTGGACAACTCTGGATCGGAGGATGCAAGATAATTCCTTCCGCAACGTCAGGTGACCAAACCACTAATCTATCCATAGGGATAACCAGGAAACAAACCAATAGCGCATCGGAGCGATAGCGAAACGGGAGTCGCAACGGTGGAGGCATAAAGGATATCACAGTACGCTATGGAAGATTTGAATCGGAAGAGAAAAACAATGAAATATCAGCAAGGTTAGTGTTTCTTTCTTTCGCAATGGTGGAACCGTAAACTTACGGATCAACTAAAATAACAAAGCGGGGTCTGGCAAGTCAAAGCGATGATCAAAAGACTTAGCAATCTGCCATCCGCAATGGTGGAGACAAAAGTAGCAACATGTTCTGACGTAAAATGAAATATCAGCCGATTAAACCAAAAGCATCGAAGAAAATAATGAAGCGAAAGTTGATTATCTTTCCGCAACCGCGGGGCTGCAAGCAAATATTCTTCTGATTCATAAACTTGAAAACACTGTTCTTAGGTAATGAAAAATAAAAAACAAGTAGTGGATTGTTTCAAGCATCAGGAAAAACCTCTGTGAAGAATTATTAAGCCAAAACAACGAAGCAAATCAAGCTAATATAAGCAAAGGAGGGTCCCGAAATTTTTTGGAATTTTGGGAAAATGTTGCCACTGCAACAAGCCCCAAAGACAATAGTGTCTATTTGTTGGGTAATCTAAATATTCAAAAGGGTACAAGCTAATCAACTTGAGCACAAACAAATCCTTCATTGAAAGGAGTGTTTAGTTCCAAGAAGAGCCTTTAGTAGCAGTTAAAGTTGGAGAGTCTTCTTCACCACCAGAACCATTGAATGTAAGTGAAGAGAAAAATGAGTTTGATGATTCTGATATGTTTGATAATGATTATTTAATTGTACATCCTAATAGTCCTACAAGACCAAAATGGGCAGCAAAGACCATTCATGCAGCTGGGGAACTAGCTGGAAATCCTAGTGATCCTAGGAGGACTAGATCTCAATTTGAGAGTGCCCTGTGTATGAAAGATCCTTTGTTTGAAGAGAAGTGCTATCTGATGGTTGAATAAGACCCACAAACATATGGATACATAGCACATGATCCAAGATCTCAAACAACCATGAAAGAAGAATTCAGCTCACTCCAGAAGAACAACACTTGGGAACTTGTTGATCTTCCCTTAGGGAGGAAGCTAGTTCAATGTAAGTGGGTTTTCAAAACTAAGTTTTATATTGATGGTTCACCTTTGAAATATAAGGCAATATTGGTAGTCAAAGGATACTCACAAGTACATGGTATTGACTACAATGAAACCTTTTCACCAGTGGCAAAGATGGACTCCATCAGGCTAGCCTTAGCCATTGCAGCTTCGAAGCAGTGGGAGGTACATCACATGGATGCGAAGTGTGCTTTCTTGAATGGAGATATTACTGAACAGATTTACATGCAGAATCCTCAAGGGTTTTTTCCTAATCCATATTTTGTGTGCAAGTTAAAGAAATCATCGTATGGGCTTAAGCAAGCTCCCAGGGCTTGGTATGCCAAGATTGATGGCTTTCTGCTGTCATTGAGTTTTGTTCGATGCAAGTATGATCATAATGTTTATTTCAAGATGATTCATGGTTATTTGATGATTATTTTCTTGTATGTGGATGACCTTTTGATTACAGGAAGTTCAAAGAAATAAATTTCCTCCTTGAAGGATGCAATGAACCATGCATTTTCTATGACTGATTTGGGGTTGTTGAGCCAATTTTTGGGTCTCAAAATTGATCAATCCAAACATAGAATAAAAGTACATCAGTACAAGTATGCTTTAGATTTGTTGAACAAGTTCAACATGAAATATTTCAAGCCAAGCAAGACTGCCTTCCTTTTAGGAGTTAATCTTGAAGAAGCAGGTTCTTCTCCTATGGTAAATAATACACTGTATAGGCAGTTGATTGGGTGTTTTCCGTACCTTACACACACTCGAAATGATATTTATTATGCAGTAAGTGTGGCTTCAATATACATGGATCAACATCATGAGATCCATTGAAGAGCAGCCAAAAGGATCCTTAACTTTGTTCAGGGAACAAGAACTCATGGGATCTTCTACAAAGATAAATTTGATCTTGATTTGATGGGGTTTACTAACAGTGATTGGGCAGGTGACAACACAGATTGAAATTCAACATCAAGATATGTGTTCATTCTTACTGAAGGACCAATCAACTGGTCAAGTAAGAAATAGAGTGCCGTAGCACTCTCGTACTCTCATCTACAAAAGCAGAGTACAGAGGACTTGTAAAGGCAACAACTCAATGTTTATGGTTACAGGGGATACTTGGTGAGTGTGGCTTCGAATCAGAGTTTTCAAATATTATCTATTGTGATAATAAAATCACCATTCAAATCTGCAATGATCCAGTTCAGAGACAAAGAACCAAACACATTGAGATCCATATGCACTACATCAAACAGCTTATGCATGATGGCACCATTCACCTACTTTTCTGTGCACCTTCAGAACAAGTAGCAGACATATTCACCAAAGTTTTTTGTGAGAAGAAATTAAAAAATCTTGAATCACTGCTAGGGATTACTGATCATGCTGTGAATCATGATTGATGACAATATTTTCAAAATTTGTTTTACTGTCCATGTTTAAGGGAGGATTTTCCCACTGGGTTTTTGCCTCTTTCCTTAGTTAAATGGACATGCAGTATGTAAAGGGTGAATAATCCTTGTTTCTAGGCCCTATATTTTTCTGATATTTACTCATAAATTCAGGCTTAAGGAGGGGTGTTAGAATGATCAACCCATAGTTACCTACCTTAGACATTAATTAATCCATTTTTGTCTTATTTGCCTAGTTTCCAATATTCCACTCTATGCAAGTTGTCTTCCACATGCCATAGAAGTCAAACTTTCTAAAAATGAGTCATGGAGCGCTTGGAAAACCTCCTAGAAACCATATTTAGCATGTCTTCTTTATTCCAGATCCTCCCTAGCACATATCTGCTTTTTCTGCTAAGTTGCCTGCTTTATTGAAATTTATGGCAAAAGGGAAAGTAAGACTAGGTGTAGTTGACTTGTTTTTTTCCCTCATCATCCTCCATTATTTTATACTAATAAAATCATGTATGATTTGTCTTTCCATCACTTATTATCTTTCCTACTTGACTTTGCCAATTCGTGAGCCTCTAGGTAGATGTGGAAACTGCTTTATGCACCTATGGGAGATTTGACTAGATTTAGTAAGCCTACTTATTGACTATTTCGAATGATATCCTTATGAATTCGAATCTCTCATGTAATTATATATTGCAACAGCCTATGACTTCATAATTTTGGCTATTGTACACTTATTCAATACAAATTAGTGTTATGCTCCAATTTCAGTCTCCTTTGTGTGTAATTTTGCATTTTGATTAGCAATTTTGTGAGTGCAATTGTTCTATCACTTGGGTTCAATTTCCAAATTCACTTGAGTCACTTGGAGACTCATGATTTTCCTTTCTCCTTTCCTAGTCTATTTGAAGTTGGAGGAAATTCATCGCACACTGGCGTGAAGAGTTATATGATTGAAGAATATTACTATTGGCAGCAACATCCTCTGATGCTACATGATGATATACATATTCATGAGTGTATTTATGAGACTTCTTTGAGCCACTTGAAGTCTTCATGTTTTCCTTGCTCCTTATTTTGTTCAAATTTTGGTGGAGGTTCTCCATTCACTTATTGGATGAAAGAACACATGGATGACTATATTGATGCACAATACATATCATTTGGAGCACATTATTATTCACATTTGCAGAAACCTTATTTGTTACCTTATGATGATGCACATCTACATGGATGCACCTATGATATGCAGGCGAAATCATGAATCTGGGTGTCTATTCCTTGCAAATCATTTTTTCAAATTCATATTACGTAATATTTTGGCCCAACTAATTTATGTTTTCAGCCAAAAACATAGAACTAAATTTCGGCCAAAAAAATAGTTCGGCCGAAAGTCACTTTTAATAGATACCGTTAACTTTAAAGTTAGAAAGAACTAACTTTCTAACTTTCTAAATTTAAAATTAACGGTATCCGTTAAAAGTAACTTTCGGCCGAAATATTTGTTCGGTCGAAAACCTGTAAATTTTCAGAAATGGAATTCCATTTTACTTTTTACTCTTCTTCCAATTTTGGATAGATCGGATCATATCAAATACTTACAATTTCTCTTCACAAATAATACCATTAGTTGCGTAATTCAATCTACTTTCTATAGATGCGAATTTTGTTGAATTTTGTGTGATTCACTACTTTTATTTATTATATTTCTTAGAAGGTGTTTGGATTACTTCAAAATTTAATAGAATTAATTGAAATGAAAACTAAATAACTTCTTAAAGACACAATAAAAAATTTGGAAAAATCATGGTGGCCAACATTGATGTGTTGTCTTCAAAAGAGTACTTTCAGTTTTTTTTAAAAATTGGAAATTAGGGAAGATGTTGTGTCAAAATAAACATGTCATTTTTATGCTAGTTTTTCAGATTGGTGCACTTCAAAAAATTCTAATAATTATTGCATGCGGTTGTTGGATACAAACTTATAGACAACCTTTAGTGCAATCTGCCTAAATCATCATAACATATTTTGTTTTTAATGAACAATAGTTGAATAATGAATAAACTGGTGTAAAAAAACACGCGTATTTATCATAATTTCATTAATTAATAACATACTATAAAACACATTAAAAAATGACATATCAAATGCCAATAAAAAAAATCTAAAAAATAACCGATAGAAAGCTAACACGATTCTCTACAACTTTTGCTTTTACTACGAAATGAAATTCTAAATACAAATCTAATTTTTCTTTGCTCGAAATTGACAAACTTGGAAAAAAAACACTACTTTTCTCATAACCCCCCCCCAAAATAGACACCCAGATTCATGATTTCACCCATGCATTTGAATCACTTGAGGACTCATGGTTTTTCTTGCTCAACACTTGGTTCATTTGATGTTCGAGGAACTTCATCCAACACTAGGGTGAATAGATGTATGATGAGAGAAAACTTTTGTTACCAGCCACATACATTATTATATCTTTATGATTCACTCATTCATGGATGTATGGGTGAGACTTCGTTGAGTCATTTGAAGTCTCCTTGTTTTTCTTGCTCATTATTTGGTTCAGATTTGAGTGGAGATTCTTCATTCTCTTCTTGGATGAAAGAATACATGTCTAAATATTTTGATGCATATCACATCCTTTTGGAGAAACATTATAGGACATGGGATCCTCACCTATGTCATTGGAGCATATTTGATTGGTCACTTGAAGCATGTATGCACTTGGTAAATGGTATTCTACTCACTGGGAGGTATAAGCACTTTCATGATTTTTTGGTGAGGCACCTCCTTGATGTACATTTTTATTATGTTGTTATATACTTTGATGATATATATTATGAAATCATGATGTTTGGAATAATTCATACAAGAAAATGGGATCCATAAATTCTCTTTCCAAATGGTAGGGGTTGGAGAGCACTCTTAATTGTTGGAGTGCAATGCAAGAAATGGGACCCTGGGATAGTATTTAGTCCCATTGATTTAAAATTATTTGGGAAACAAGAAGTATGGGAGAGGGATTCCCCACTTAATAAGGGGATGTTAATCAGAGTATTATATAAGAAATCATGCTAGTTCCTCTCTAAAATATTCATGGAATCTCAAGGACTCAAAGTGAGCAGCTCAGTGGCAACTTCAAAGAATCATATAGAAAGCAGGTTCTTCAACAACCATGTTTGAAATTTCTTTAGGAAAAGAAATATTGGGAAGGGAGGATTTTTAATGTCCCCAAAATTTTCATTTGGGTCACAATGGAAAAATCACACTTTCCATATTCATGAAAGTTGTCAAATTGATGCTAAACGTCAAATAATTGCCAAGGAGGAAAATCATTAGTTTCCTAGATTGGGGGTGGAATATTTGAGATTTGGAATAAGGGGGACAATAAATTATGTTTGAAAATTTTACTAGCATAAATATTTAATAAAGGATATAAATAAATAAATACAAGGGAAAATCAAAGTGGCAAGTGATCATGAGGACACATGGAGGATGTGGGACCCACACTAGCTAGAATTCCTATGTTAAATGGAATCCACCTCTTGAAATCTCAAATATATGGAAATAATAATGTTTTGGGTTGATTATAAGGTCAATATACGTGTACATATACTTAATAGGTCTAATTTTGGATGAATTGTAACTTACATGAGCAAGGAAGAGCCAAATGGGGAGTTTCATGGACACTTGGCTAGATTCCCCTTACACTTATGACATCTATGACATCAATGATGGATATTCTATGAAAGTTATGAAACAAGTCAGATATTAAGGCTTAAATATGACATATCTAACATATCAGGTCGAAATAGAGCATCCAATAGAGCTCTCATGTGATTTGGAGAAGCCCAACGGGTTCCTACTCAATTTAGGAGAAGATGGAAGGTGAAGAGAGAGGCCACATGGAATAACATGAGAAACCACACCAATTAAACTTGGATTTGGTTTATGGATGTATTTTAAAGTTGAGGAGACCATTAATGTTTATAAAATGTAGGGATAATCTATGAGAAGAATCTTTTCGATCAGTTGTGAAATTTGTTGTTGTGAAGAGAGAGAGCTAGTGAGTGACTAGTTCATGCTTGAGCCAATTTCGAGGGTGAAAGATTCCCATCCTAATTGGTGATTGGAGAGGCCAATAAGGTATTTAAAGGAGGTTAAATGGATTTATAATATACAGGTGCATCTACATCATCTCGTGGAAACTTTAGGATTCAACTCATTCCCCCTCCCATCTCACATTCTTTCACCATATTTTAGCCTGGTGGAGTGAGGCGCACTTGGTGAGCCATTTATATTTTTGAGGGAGATCCTATTGCTCCAGTATTTTGTATTCTGATTTAAATTATATGCACTCTCTATTCAAAAATTTATCAGGTCTAAAGGCCAAGAAATCTCATGTATTATTGAACAATAATAAAGAAACAATGCCATTTCCCCAATACCTTGTGTAAACTCTTGCAATCTTGATTGAATAGAATATATGTGTGCACCATTGATGATTTATGAATGAATGGAATATAATTAAATAATATTAATGGTTTCATATTCAGTCACTGATAATTTGTGGCCATTGGGTAAAATTTGATCGCCATTGGAGCAAACCACTTCTCATTTCCCCAAGAGTTCAAGACTAGTTTTTATATATCTGATTGAAGGAAGTGAAAATAAACATGGGAGTTCAATTGGTTCAGAATATGAGTCCCTGTTTATGTTTTATACACATCCCCTACCTCAATTTTATAATTCGAGTGGGTTTCTGTACATTTGGGAGGCCATTCCAACAATTACCTGGGGGGGTTTTGAGCCCCAAAATTGATAGTTAAAGCATCTACCTTACTAAGAATTATATAGACTTTAAGAAGTGATTGGAAGGAAATAATACATCCCTGAAAATTATAATTAAGTTATTACATCACTCATACACCTTCTGGTACAATTCAGGAGCATTTGGAGCTATTTGGAGTCATCTACCATTGAGGGTTGGAACCTTAAAACTGCTAGTAAATTCATGGAGTTCTATTGAATATGTATTAGACCCCAAAACCACATATTATTATGAAAATATAATTTAATTAATGTCTTATAACAGATCCAATTATCATACCCACCATCAGTGAAGGTTGTACAGTGCTTGGAAGAGATTTGTTCCAGGACCCAGGGGGACTTTCCACCTCCCAAATTGACTAGTCTTGTCCCCAAAATTTTTCCCTAGCAAATTGCAGACCATGGTTGGGTATATAATTTGATTATATGTATGATATATGTTCTCATATGTCCCATCACCCCTCAAGACCTTCCTGAAGCGAAAATAATTATTCACTTACACAAATAATATTACCAAAAGACTTGGAATATTAAATAAGCCATAATAATATATAAATTGATGATAGAATAGATATGATGATAGATTAAAAAATGAGTGCCATATATATATTAATCGTAAAGGAACTTTGGATACTATCCATGAAAGGATGCGTCATTTTAGAATTGTTTACTAATAACTATTTATTAATTATTAATTATTAATTATTAATATGAATATGTGTTAATATTAATAATTAATATTGATATTTAATAGTTATTATTAATTATATAATAGTTATTTAGTGATTATTTATTATATATATTTTTGTTCATTACATTTCCTCTCCCTTAGAATTGCTTTGTCCTCAAAGCACAATTATGGAAGACTTTATCCCTTGTTCTAGCTCGTAATGCTTTCTCATGACATTGTGTGTTGGTAGTTGCAACATTTGACGAAATAACACAATACTTTATTTTAAATACCCTTTTGAATTCATCCATATGAGATATACCCTTAACGGAATTATTTGTGGATCAATTGTTGAGAGTTGTCGATTTTGTCTTTGCTCTTTGTAGGAATAATACTCGTAATTTTCCTTTTGTTTTTTTGTCTATCATAATGACTCTTATGATTCGGATCATGATAAGGAAATCAAATTGCCTATGAAGTGTTTACTAGAACTTCAACTTTTGGTGCTTCTAATGATTTTTGTAATTGTTTTTTGGAACCATTTTCTATTAATGCTTGTAACGATGTGAAAATAAGATTGTTCTTTTGAAATTTGACGAGATTTGCATTGTGTTAACACCTCTATTTTGAAGAGTATTGAAAGAAACATGGTGGAGAAAAAATACAGTTACATGAACTTTGGTTAAGAGTAATAATTTGAATATATAATAAAATGGTGCATAGAGGATAAAATGTCTCATAATCGGATGGTGTAGAATAAAAGAGGTGAAAATCAGTGGTTTAGAACAGATCCTCTCTATAGAGATGCACGGGAGATAAGGAGAGGCGGATATAATTAACAAGGCATGAAGATCGACGGTTGTGGGACCAAGCCAGTAAAATCTACGGTTGATAAGAGGTCCACTCTATAAATATGCATGTTGTTAAAAATAAAAAGGCCCAACGGAATGTGTACATGTAGTTTTAATCTAACGGCTTAAACAAAAAGAGAATATTCATCAACAATTGTCAGCATCTCCGAAAGATAAAGTTGCACAGTAGTTGAAGTGGAAAAGTGGTAGTGGAATAAAAACAATGATACACATGGCGGTTCACAGTACATTCCACGGAGAAAAGTGGTTAAAGGAAAACCGATAAATGGAACCTCCGGAATAGACCTCTATATAAAGGTAAGGTTGACTTATTTTTAAAATTCATTTTTTATTTTGCATGCTGGGACGAGTGAAGGAGACAGCCCGCCATCCTTTCACATTCAACCTCATGTACATACAGTTACAGTCACAGGTAAGCTTCAAAAACTTGAGCTTTGTTTAGAGAATTATCGCCGTTTTTCTGTTATGGAGAAAGAGAAGGGGTTAGAAGTTCTGAACCGGGTCTTAAATGAAAGAGAGGAATTCATAGTGGATAGAGACAAAAGTGTGTGTGACCCGTTTCTATCGATTGGAAATGTATCAATTACTAAAGAAACTTTGTGGCAGTATAGTTTACAAGAAAATGACATTTTGAATGTTTGCAAGTCCTTTCTGTATTACTTCGCCATTGAACAAACTTTACTGTTTTCTGAATTTGCTAAATGGTGTGCGAGTAGTTACTCACCTTCCGAGAGAGTCATTATGAGTCATTTCACATCCAAGATATTATGTAGGATTGATGCAAAAACTATTCGTGGATTCCTTAATTTGCATGATAGTTTCCCTGATAGTGGTGAGTCTGTGAATGAGTCTATTTTAGCCGACTAAGGTTGTAAAACTGAAATATGATGTGAATTTTTGTCCAATATTCTTAATGAAGATCAATCATTAGAGGGTCTCTTTTTTCCATACAGTATTCACATTTTCAAAGAAGAGGTCCAATTGGTTGTATCTTTGGTCTTCCAAATTTTAGGTCTAGATAGTGACATTCATGTCAATTAGGTTGTCTTGGGATTTTTATTGAAAATGAGTTCAGTCAGTCTTGAGTCTGAGTCCCATCCAGTCCATTACTTCAGTTTGGATGAGTATTTAGCAGAGGTCATTCATATCAAGTTAGTTGAGTTCCCAAAGGTCATATTTTTCAAATACCAATCATATCTGTTGAACATGTTGTTATGTTCAAATGTAACAGAATTACAATTCTTGTCTACTATGTTCTCTTCGGATCTTCCGAAGCAAATCAATATGTTCGAGTTCATGAATTCCATTATGTCAGAGATGTACAAGTTTCTATTTGATGAGATATTTCCCAGATTACTTGAAGAAATGAAGGTTATGATGCAATCGTCACCAGAAGACAGTATTGGGGATTGGTTTTTATATAAAGACTTTACTATTTTAAGAGTGTATGGTTTCACCGAAGAGCCATATAGGCTACCTATTTTTCATACCCCTAGAATCTTTGCAGTTGAATTCATGAGACAAATATTATATGCAGAGGAGGAGCATTTTGGAGATTTTAAGAAGTCCTATAATATCAAATTTTCCCTTAAAGTTGGTCCATTCATATTTAAAAATAAAAGTGCTTTGGTGATTGTGGAAAAATTATTGCAGAGTATGGATTTTTAGAAAGAACAGAAGGTCAATTATGATCCATATCATATAATTTCTCAAAGGAAACAAGCAAATAAGAACAAACCATTTGATCATCAAGTTGTTGAGGGATTAGGGGAAATAGCCAATTTGTCTCATTTTGTGGAAAATCCAGGAAGCAATGAAGGTAAAAGAAGTGGGCTGATTACAACGTATCAAGTGCCAAAAAATTCTAATGTTTTAATTAAAAGAATTTTTTCTGAAGTTGAGAATATGGAGATAGATGAAAACAGTTCATGTAAAAAGACCAAAACATTTTTTCAAGATGATCAAGTTTCAAGTGAAATAGTTTCAGATGAGTTGAAGAAAGTAGCTTTGATTCCTAAGAAGTCAGTGCAAATGAATCAATTTTCTTTTGAAAGTGAAAACAATGCAGAGTCCAGTTCAATTTTTAAATCCAAAGTAGAGTTCATGAAAAGTTATGTTGAAAAGCAGATGTAGTCCTTGGAAGAGACTAAAAATCTACTTCCGTGAGTGAGAAGTCTAGGCAACCAAAAGGTGTCACTGATTTCCACTCAGGATGTAGAGAGGAACACCTTAAAATTAGCTATGGTAAGTGACAAAAAAGTGGATGAGATGGAGGTAAGATTGGATAAAATCAGTGTACCTGAGAAGATACAGCTTCACAAACAGATAGGGGATATAATTTATTTAGATTTGTTACATGCCATGATGAAAATTAAGAAATTGCAAGTTCTAGTGGATAAGTTGGAGGTCCAGTTGAAACACGAAAAAATTGAGAATAAAGCGAATTCAATCCAAATAAAGAAGCTACAGGAAGATGTTATCAGCTCAGGAGATTAACTAGGAAACACAAGCCATCAAGAGACTTTTGGAGGAAAAAGATAATGCCATTCAGGTATTAAAAAAGAAGTTGAAAATTCCAAGTTCTGAACATGCTCAGTCCTCAGATTTGTTGGCATTGCAAGAGGAGAAAGATAAAATTCATCAAGAAATGATGGAACATAAAGGCAAAAAGGTGAAGTTGCAAGAGGAAAAGAATAAATGGGAAATAGAGAGAACTGAGTTAATGACACAAATTTCACAGTTAAAGAAAGATCAGAATGACAAGAAAGAAATTATGGAAGAATTAATGAGCCAGACCCCTACTGATGCAGATTTGTCCATTGTAAATATTGAAAATCCTTTAAGTGATTTTTTTGCTGATGATTTGTTAGTACCAATGTCACAAGTAAGCTTGAAAGATGTAGAAATCAAGGAATTAAAAGAAGAAAATGAGAGGATCAAATTTGATCTAACTAAAATGGTTGAAAACAAGAATAAAATATTACATGACAAAAGTCAGTTGCAGAAAAAGTTTAATGAATTAAAAGAAAGAAATACAGGAAATGGCCCTCTACAAGGAGCCAAGAATATAATTTGGGATATATTGTCTGTAGAGGTTACTAAGTTCAGACATTATCTGAATTTCATTGATGACCAGAGTGCATTGGTTAATTTAGCCAATTAGAAATTAAAATTAGCAAATGAGACCATGGAGAGGAAGCCCCTAAATGCAGCTCAAAATGCACTAAATTTCTTGAATTCATTAACTTACCAAAAATTGCAGGATATAGGGATTAAAGACAGAGTGGCTATTGTACTATGGTCCAAAAAAATCATTAACAAACATAAGCTTATGAAAGTAGTATAAGATAAGGCGAATGAGATGTCTTCGTAGATTAATGATTTCAGGCATGCCTTTAGAGAATTATTTGAAGATGGCCTTCCCTCTTTCTAGGATGAATAAGGAAGACTTTTTTCTCAGGAACATTATCATAGCCTGCTAGTACAAAGCCATATGGACCATTCCAAGTTTGATGACTAGGTAAAAGGACTGACTGGGAAAATCATTGTGGACAAGTTGACAAAAGACTTTGAAATATTGCAATTTTTTTATTATCATTAGAACAGGACTACCCACTATATCTTATGAGGCTTATGTGGATCTGGAGGTGTCTATCAGAGAAATGACTGAGTATGACATGCCAAGTGAATAACAATAGAGGACCGTGGAGATATTCGGGAAGACAAAGTATATTCTTCATCCTTAAAAAACGGGTGTTGCACGCTGTGGAGCTATTTATTCGGGCCTTGTTGTCACCAAGTCAATTTTAATTAAATGATCTATTATCAGGATCAAAGCATGTAGTTTATTCCTAGTTGTTAGGGATACGGTTACAAAGAATTTGATTAAATAGATTATTCAGTTATTAAATCTTCTTGGGAAGAAATCAGTTATGTATATATTTGCATTTACTTCATGTATTGAGGGTTGGAACCCGTATGTTGGATCAATGTTTTTGAGGACATATAATTTTTGAATAACAAAGTTGAAGGCATGTGGATTATCAGAGATTCTTGTGCCATCTACATTACACTTTGTGCTTTTCTTTCTTATGTGATTTTTTTTTTCTCCAGTGCTTACATTCCATTTTGTTTTCCTCATATCTAAGGCGTAGTGTTGAATAGTTAGAATTGATACTTGTTGTGCTCTAACTATAGTTTCAGATATTTCATAAATGTTTCTACTAAAGTTAATATGGAATTCATCTTATGATTCTCTATATTGATGGATTGTTCATACTTCTTCCTTTTCCACCTGAAATCAATGAATGACTGTAACTAAATGGTTATCTTGCGTTCAAGATGAAATATCATGCATGCAAACTTTGTGCTATCTTTATATATTTTGACTCCATTTCCCAATGGTTATGTGTATTGTTTCAAGCATCTACATAATGTTTAAGTGTTGATCCTTATATCTGACCTTGTTAAATTTATATGCGAGAGATCCCTCTCTGGAAAGGAAAGGCAGTTTCTTTCTGAAGTGGTTTTTGTTGTTACCTTTGGGATTTACCTTTTGAAACCTGGGTACATTCTGAGTGATAACAAATTGGCGTCGTTTCCGGGGATGACATTGCAAATCTACCCTGGGAAGAACGACGGAGTTTTAAAGATCAAGAAAAGATTTCTATGGGAAAACAAGAATTTTTGTCAGTAGAGAAGGTGGTATATTTTCCCTAATGATTCCATTGTAAAGGTTTTTCTTAAAATTCATTCTGGATTCAAGAAGACATACACGAGGTAATTCTGATACTAAAATTTTAAAGAGTTTGGAAGATCCAGAAAAGTTGTTTAAGAAAAAAGATAAAGAAAAAATAGATTTTTGTTTGTTTGCTGCATCATCTTCTTGGGATTCTCGTAGTGTTTTTGATCAAGAATGGGAAGTTAATATTGGAAAGGGTTTGTTGAAATATAAGCCTGAATCTGATCTTAAAAATGCTGAATTTAATCCCCATAGATTAGAATCTTATTTACTGGATTTCCTTTGGAGAGATTTACAACAGTCTGCAAAAGTTGAAGAAACACTTGCTGTTCAAAACACTCAAAATTCCTCAGTACCTCTGAATCCACCTAGACCAATGGCAGCCAGATTTTCTCCTTTACGTTTGCCTGCTGTATTGCACGACCTTCCCCAAAATTACTCCCAAAGAATTTCCTTGTTTGATGGAGAAGGAGACATAACTGCAAAACAACATGTTGTTAAATTTGAAGATTTTGTTGAATTGGAGGAAGTTGATTATGCAGATGTTAAAATGTGGTTATTTGCTCAATGTTTATTAGATGAAGCGAATAAATGGTTTAAAGATTTGCCGGCTGCATCTATATTGACTTTCCAAGCCTTCCAGAATGCATTCCTAGAAAGATGGGATGACAAACAAAGTCCTTTGCAGCTCTTGTCCTAGTATAATAGTCTCAAGAAGGGGGGTTTTGAATCTGTTTATGAATTTTCAAGTAGGTTTATCAGGGTTTATAATTCTATCCAGAAGATATAAAACCTTCTGCAGCTGCCACTAAACTTCATTATGCTGGAGCTTTTGATAATGACTTTGCATTTTCATTAAGAGAAAGAAAATCAGCAACTCTTGCCACAATGTTTTCAGATGCTTTAGAAGTAGAGGTGAATATGATGGCGAGTGGAAAAATGAAACACAGAGACATTGATAGGAGGAAAAATAAGAAAATATGCCTTCTACTTCTTCTTCTACCACTGATATTAAGTTTGAAATGATGTTGAAGATGATGGAGAAGTTGATGGACAGGTTGACTATGGATAATAGGTCGTTTAACAGAGAACAAGCTGATCCTCAAATTAGGAATTCGAATTTTAGAAGACCAAATCCTCCTATACCTCCACAAAATAGGCAGAGAGACATGAGAAACCCAAGAAATCAAGAAGAACAGCAAATTTGACCACCATTTCCTAAGAATTATGTTGCTAACGAAGAAGATCCTGCCAAAAATGAAATCCATCTTTTTGGGGAACTAGATTCAGAGATATATCTTACTGAAGAAGAGCATAGAATGTTTGCACAGGAGGATGGAAATAAAGAATTTGAGAGGGAGTCAGAACAATATCAGAGGGGTTATCTGCATGCTATGGATGATGTACAGAGGAAGATTAGATTGAGAAACAAAGAATTTGTTATAAATAAAGGGAGGTTAAATCCAAATCAGCCTTCCACTAGTTCATTAAATACAGAAAAGGGAAAATAAATACAAAAATAATCTGTTGTAAATAAGGTAGTTGAGAATGAGATACAAAGAACAAAAGGAATGAAACAAGTAACACCAATTGATGTAGAAAAATTTAATTCTAGTTTCAATTTGTAGAATGAGCTTTCCAAGTTGAAAAGCTCTGTTCCTTTTAATGAGTTGTTGAGAAAAAATGAGTATAGAGATACCATAACAAAGATGGTCAGAGGTCAAGGAGAATTGCAGTCTGACATTTTGGAATTGACTGATGATAATCCTACTATTTCATTTGGGTTGAAAGTTGAGAGTATAGATAATGAAGAATTTACTCCTTTTTATTTGAGTTTGAATATGCATGATATGGTGGTTCATAATTCTATGTTAGATTCAAGTGCATCACGTAATTTAATGCCAAAAGGAGTAGTTGAAAGTTTGGGATTGGAAGTGACAAGACCATATAAATATTTGTATTCTTTTGATTCCAGGAGAGTGAAATGTCTTGGTTTGATTAAGGATATGGTAGTAACTTTGAATAAATTTCCATCTAAAACAATAGTAATGGATGTGGTAGTAACAGATATTCCACCAAAGTTTGGAGTATTGTTATCGAGATCTTGGACTTCAAAGTTGAAGGGTAGTTTACAAATGGATATGTCATATGCTACTATTCCTGTTCAAGATGGGAGTAAGAGGTTGTATAGTGAGAAAATAACTCCCTATGTAGTGAGTAGTCAAGATAAACCTGAAGTTCATCATATATATGCTGTTGATACTGATTTGGGGTCTTCCATTTTCTTTAATGATACTGTCCCATGTGACTTGGAATCTACATTTGCAGATGAAGCTTGAAGAAAATAAAAGGAAGATGTGATAGAAAAAAATGATTTGGAAGAAAAGCAAAAAGGAGAAGGTTTGTGGACTATGTATTTTGATGGATCTGTGGCAAAAATAGGTGCTAGAGCAGGTGTGTATATAATCTCTCCTATCAGGAATTTTAAATATTTATCATATAAATTAACACTTGAATGCACAAATAATGTAGCTGAATATGAAGCTTTATTACTTGGGTTGCATGCTTTGAAATATTTGGGAGCACAGAGGATAAGAGTTTTGGGGGATTCAGAGCTGGTAATAAACCAGGTGAATGATATTTATCAAACCAGGCATCCCAAAATGAGGGCTTATAGGAATGAAGTATGGGATATGATTGGTAATTTTTTTACAGAGCATATGATTAAGGTGATTCCCAGATATGAAAATACAGTAGCTGATTCTTTGGCAATAGCTGCTAGAAATTTCAAAACCCCTAGTGCTGGTCAGAAAGAATATCAAGTGGACATTGTGAACATACCATCTATTCCTGATAATTCTAAATATTGGCAGGTGTTTGATGATGCCATGTAGATAAAAAGGTTTTTAGAATTTTCAAGAGAAATTGTAAATACTCATATTGATGCTGAAAATGACAATGGTGAAAATTTCTAGGATGATGAAGAGCCTGAAGAAGAAAAGAATGATGCTGAAAAATTAAAAGGAACCTTACGAGGAAAAGATATTATTCAATTGAAAAATAATTTTGTACCAAGAGGTTTGATTCCTTTAGAAAAACTTTTTGATTAGAATGATGTTGCTAAGAATCCTAAAGTGAAGCCCGCTGTAAATGCTGTTGAAGACAGGAATATTGGTACCGAAGAAAATTTGAAGATTGTAAAATTGTCCAAAACTTTTCCTGTAAAAGAAAAAGAAGAGTATGTGAATTTAATGAAGAGGTATACAGATGTATTTGCTTGGAGCTATGAAGATCTTAAAGAATATGATACATCTATAATACAACATACTATTCCCATAAAACTCGGGGAAAATCCTTTTAGGCAAAAGCTTAGAAGAATAAATCCTAAATTGCTACCAATTATTGAGAAGGAAATTAAAAAATTATTTGAAGCCAAGATCATCATGACTCTAATATTTTCAAGATGGGTTGCAAATTTAGTTCTTGTTAGGAAAAAGAATGGAGAAATAAGACTATGTATAGACTTCTGAAATTTGAATAAAGTTTCTATGAAGGACAATTATCCCTTGCCGAAGATGGATCATATGTTGCAGAAGGTAGTTGGAGCTAAAATAATTTCGATGATGGACAGTTTTTCTGGTTACAATCAGATTAAAGTACTACCTAAAGATCAAGAGAAAACTTCCTTTACTACACCTTGGGGCACCTTCATGTACGCAAATATGCCTTTTGGTTTAATGAATGTAGGAGCTACTTTTTAGTGGGCTATGGACATTGCTTTTGCGGGAGAAATTGGAAAGTTTGTGGTAATTTACATGGACGACATCACAGTTTATTCAAGATCTGACAGGGAACATATTCATCATTTAGAAAAAAATTTCATGAAGTGCAGGAAGTTCGGTATATCATTGAACCCGAAGAAATCAAATTTTGCGCTGGAACAAGGAAAATTGTTGGGTCATATAATATCTAAAGATGGAATAAAAATTGATCCTAAAAGGGTTAGCACAATTTTAAAGGTAGGAGAACCCAGGAGTAAAAAGGAAATACAATCATTTTTGGGACAGGTGAATTTTTTAAGAAGGTTTGTGCCTAGCTTTGCTGAAATCTTAATGAATATTACAAATATCTTGAGAAAAGGTCATGAGATAAAATGGAATGCAGATGCTAGGAGGTCGTTTTGGGAAATAAAACAAGCAATCTCAGAGGCTCCGGTGTTGGTAAGTCCATATTTCACCAAAGATTTCCTAGTATTTTCTTATGCTTCAGAACATACTATTGCAGCAGTTTTGTTGCAGAAGAATGATGAAAACATGGAGCAACCCATAGCATTTTTCAGCAAGATATTGAGAGATGGAGAATTAAAATATGATATCATGGAGAAACAAGCATATGCTTTGGTCAAAGCTTTGAAATATTTCAGAGTGTAGATTCTCCATTCACATGTAATTATGCATGTTCCAACTACTGCAGTAAAAGGGATTTTGACACAACCTGATCCAGAAGGCAGAAGGGAGAAATGGATAGCGACATTACTGGAGTATGACATAGAGATAAATCCTACCAAGCTGGTTAAGGGACAAGGATTAGCAAAAATGATGACAAATTCAAATTGTGAGTCTTTACAGCTCAATTTCTTATCCAGTCAGTCTAATCAGTTGGATACAGAGGTGGAAGTGATGATTGATTTTGTTGCATCTCCATGGTACTCTGACATTGTTCATGTCCTTCAAAATTTACAAGCACCAACAAGATTGAGTAAGTCAAGAGCAAGATCAGTAAAATTGAAAGCTTCCAAGTTATGTATTATAAATTGATATCTTTATTGGAAGGATCCTGGAGGTGTATTACTCAATTGTCTTTTGGAAAATGAAGCTCAGCATACAGTCAAAGAATTCCATAAAGGAGATTGTGGAGGGCATAATTCTTGGAAGGTGACTGCAAATAAAATTCTGAGAGCGATTTATTATTGGCCAACATTATTTTTGGATGTGTGTAAAGAAACCACCATGTGTCATCAGTGTCAAATTTTTGACGGTAAAAGAAAGGTACTTCCTTTTCCTTTAAATCCAATAACAATAGAAGATCCTTTTCAACAGTGGGGTCTGGATTTCATTGGCGAAATAAATCCCAATTCCCGAGGACAACATAAATGGATTTTAATAGCTATGGATTATTTTACAAAATGGATTGAAGCAATTCCTACAAGGAGAGAAACTGAGACTGTAATCATGGATTTTCTTGAGGAGAACATACTGGCTAGATTTGGGTGTCCCAGAAGAATAGTAACAGATACTGCAGTAGCCTTTAAGTCCAAAAAAATGATTAATTTTGGTCACAAATATCATATCAGTCTGAATCATTCGACTGCTTATTATCCACAAGGAAATGGGTTAGCCGAGTCTTCAAATAAAATCCTGGTGAGCATTATCAAGAAGCTGTTGGAAGATAATAAAAGATCATGGCATACCAAGCTCAAGTATGCTTTATGGGTTGACAGGATTAGTACTAAAAGAGCGATTGGAATGTCTCCTTTCCAATTAGTGTATGGAACTGAAGTTGTCTTTCCAGCATCATTAGGTGTTCCAGTTATGAGGTATTTTCAAGAGCAGCAAGAAGAACCAAACCACATGCAAAGGAGGATAAACCAGATCATTGAGCTAGAAGAGCAAAGGAATAATCCCTATGACAAAGTGCAATCACATCAGGAAAAAATGAAAAATACTTTCGACAGAAGGGTGAAGGAAGAATAGTTTCATATTGATGACCTGGTCTTGAAATGTGATGCTCCTAAAGAAGATAAACATGGAAAATTTGATCACATGTGGGTAGGTCCTTATGTTATTGCTTGACACAGAGGGAAAAATGCATTTCTTTTGGAATATCTGAATGGGGTTTCTTTGGATAGTAACCCTGTCAATGGGATATTTTTGAAGCAATACCTGTCCTAAGAAGGAAGGTAAAATTTGTATCATATTTTGTAAATATTTATTTTCTTTAAAAATTAGTACAGATGGTGAGCTGAATGTTTTTCAAGCTCGCAGTGAAAGCCCTAAGATTCAGGAGGTAAACCATTTTTTTCTAGCAAAATATATCAGCAAAAAAGTAAATTTTTTTTGGGAAGCTATCATATAAAGATTAAAGATAGGCACTTGGTCTACGAGTTCTTTGATACCTCACAGGGAGGATATCATCCCCAGATGGAGCCAGTTGTTAACACCTCTATTTTGAAGAATATTGAAAGAAACATGGTGGAGAAAAAATAAGGTTACATGAACTTTGGTTAAGAGTAATAATGTGAATATATCATAAAATGGCACATAGAGGATAAAATGTCTCATAATCGGATGGTGTAGAACAAAAGAGGTGAAAATCAGTGGTTTAGAATATATCCGCTCTATAGAGATGCACGGGAGATAAGGAGAGGCAAATATAATTAACAGGGCACGAAGGTCGACAGTTGTGGGAAAAAGGCGGTAAAATCTACGGTTGATAAGAGGACCTCTCTATAAAGATGCATGTTGTTAAAAATAAAAAGGCCCAACGGAATGTGTACATGCAGTTTTAATCTAATGGCTTAAGCAAAAAGTGAATATTAATCAACAGTTGTCAGCAGCTCCGGAAGATAAAGTTGCACGGTATTTGAAGTGGAAAAGCGGTATCGGAATAAAAAACATGATACATGTGGTGGTTCACAGTACATTCCACAGAGAAAAGTGGTTAAAGGAAAACCGCTAAATGGAACCTCCAGAATAGACCTCTATATAAAGGTAAGGTTGACTTATTTTTAAAAATAATTTTTTATTTTTCATGCTGGGACGAGTGAAGGAGACATCCCGACATCCTTTTGCAGTCAACCTCATGTACATACAGTTATAGTCATAGGTAAGCTTCAAATACTTGAGCTCTGTTTAGAGAATTATCACCATTTTTCTGTTATGGAGAAAGAGAAGGGGTTAGAAGTTCTGAACTGGGTCTTGGATGAAAGAGAGGAATTCATTGTGGATAGAGACAAAAGTTTGTGTGACCTGTTTCTGTCAGTTGGAAATGTATCAATTACTAAAGAAAGGTTGTGGTAGTATAGTTTATAGGGAAACGACATTTTGAATGTCTGCAAGTCCTTTCTGTATTACTTCGCCATTGAACAGACTTTACTGTTTCCTGAATTTGTTGAATGGTGTGCGAGTAGTTACTCACCTTCTGAGAGAGTCATTATGAGTCATTCCACATCCAAGATATTATGTAGGATTGATGCAAAAACTATTCGTGGATTCCTTAATTTGCCTGATAGTTTCCCTGACAGTGGTGAGTCTATGAATGAGTATATTTTAGCTGAAGTATACTAAGGTTGTAAAACTGAAATCCGATGTGAATTTTTGTCCAGTATTCTTAATGAAGGTCAGTCATTAGAGGGTCTCTTTTTGCCATACAGTATTCACATTTTCAAAGAAGAGGTCCAACTAGTTGTATCTTTTCTCTACCAAATTTTAGGTCTATATAATGACATTCATGTCAATGAGGTTGTCTTGGGATTTTTATTGAAAATGAGTTTAGTCAATCTTGAGTCTGAGTCCCATCCAGTCCATTACTTCAGTTTGGATGAGTATTTAGCAGAGGTCATTCATATCGAGTTAGTTGAGTTCCCAAAGGTCAGATTTTTCAAATACCAATCATATCTGTTGAACATGTTATTATGTTCAAACGTAACAGAATTACAATTCTTGTCTACTATGTTCTCTTCGGATCTTCCGAAGAAAATCTATATGTTTGAGTTCGTGAATTCCATTATGTCAGAGATGTACAAGTTTATATTTGATGAGGTATTTCCCAGAGTACTTGAAGAAATTAAGGTTATGATGAAATCGTCACCAGAAGATAGGATTGGGGATTGGTTTTAATATAAAGACTTTACTATTTTAAGAGTGTATGGTTTCACTGGAGAGCCATATAGGCTACCTATTTTTCTTACCCCTAGAATCTTTGCACTTGAATTCATGAGACAATTATTATATGCAGAGGAGGAGCATTTTGGAGCTTTCAAGAAGTCCTCTAATATCAAATTTCCCCTTAAAGTTGGTCCATTCATCTTTAAAAACAAAAGTGCTTTGGTGATAGTGGAAAAATTATTGGAGAATATGGATTTCAGAAAGAATAGAAGGTCAATTATGATCCATATCATATAATTTCTCAAAGGAAACAAGCAAATAAGAAAAAACCATTTGATCATCAAGTTGTTGAGGGATTGGGGGAAATAGCCAATTTATCTCATTTTGTGGAAAATCCAGGAAGCAATGAAGGTAAAAGCAGTGGGTTGATTACAGCGTCTCAAGTGCCAGAAAATTATAATGTTTTAATTAAAAGAAGTTTTTCTGAAGTTGGGAATATGGAGATAGATGAAAATAGTTCATGTAAAAAGACCAAAACATTTTCTCAAAATGATCAAGTTTCAAGTGAAATAGTTTCAGATGAGTTGAAGAAAGTAGTTTTGATTCCTAAGAAGTCAGTGCAAATGAATCAATTTTCTTTCGAAAGTGAAAATAATGTAGAGTCCAGTTCAGTTTTTAAATCCAAAGCAGAGTTCATGACAAGTTATGTTGAAAAGCAGATGCAGTCCTTGGAAGAGACTAAAAAACTACTTCCGCGAGTAACAAGTCTAGGCAACCAAAATGCATCACTGATTTCCACTCGGGATGTAAAGAGGAACACCTTAAAATTAGCTATGGTAAGTGACAAAAAAGTGGCTGAGATGGAGGTTAGATTGGATAAAATTAGTGTACCTGACAAGATACAGCTTCACAAACAGAAAGGGGATATAACTTATTTATATTTGTTACATTCCATGATGAAAATTAACAAATTACAAGTTCTAGTGGATAAGTTGGAGGTCCAGTTGAAACACGAAAAAATTGACAATAAAGCGAATTCAATCCAAATAAAGAAATTGTAGGCAGATGTTATCAGCTCGGGAGATGAACCAAGAAACACAAGCCATCAGGAGACTTTTGGAGGAAAACGATAATGCCATTCAGGTATTAAAAAAGAAGTTGAAAATTCCAAGTTCTGAACATGCTCAGTCCTCAGAGTTGTTGGCATTGCAAGAGGAGAAAGATAAAATTCATCAAGAAATGATGGAATATAAAGGAAAAATGGTGAAGTTGCAAGAGGAAAAGAATAAATGGGAAACAAAGAGAACTGAGTTAATGACACAAATTTCACAATTAAAGAAAGATCAAAATGACGAGAAAGAAATTATGGAAGAATTAATGAGCCAGACCCCTACTAATGCAGATTTGTCCATTGTAAATATTGAAAAGCCTTTAAGTGATTTTTCTGCTGATGATTTGTTAGTACCAATGTCACAAGTAAGCTTGAAAGACGTAGAAATCAAGGAGTTAAAAGAAGAAAATGAGAGGATCAAATCTGAACTGACTAAAATGGTTGAAAACAAGAATAAAATATTACATGACAAAAGTCAGTTGCAGAAGAAGTTTAAGGAATTAAAAGAAAGGAATAGAGGAAAGGGCCCTCTACAAGGAGCCAAGCATATAATTTGGGATACATTGTTTGTAGAGGTTACTAAGTTCAGACATTATCTAAATTTCATTGATGACTAAAGTGCATTGGTTAATTTAGCCAATTAGAAATTAAAATTAACAAATGAGACCATGGAGAGGAAGCCCCTAAATACAGCTCAAAATGCACTAAATTTCTTGAATTCATTAACTTATCAAAAATTACACGATATAGGAATTAAAGATAGAGTGGCTATTGTACTATGGTCTATAAAATTCATTAACAAACATAAGCTTATGAAATTAGTACAAGATAAGGTGAATGAGATGTCTTCACAGATTAATGATCTCAGGCATGCCTTTAGAGAATTGTTTGAAGATGGCCTTCCATCTTTCTGGGATGAAGAAGGAAGAATTTTTTTCTCAGGAATATTATCATAGCCTATTAGTACAAAGCTGTATGGACCATTCCAAGTTTGATGACTTGGTAAAAGGACTGACTGGGAAAATCATCATGGACAAGTTAACAGAAGACTTCGAAATATTGCAAAAATTTTCGATCGTTAGAAGAGGACTTCCCGCTGTATGTTATGAGGCTTATGTGGATCTGGAGGTGTCTATCAGAGAAATGACCGAGTATGACATGCCACATGCATAACAATGGAGGACCATGGAGAGATTTGGGAAGACAAAGTATATTCTTCATCCTTAAAAAATAGGTGTTGCGTGCTGTGGAGTTGTTTATTCATGCCTTGTTGTCACCAAGTCGATTTTAATTAAATGATCAGTTATTAGGATCAAAGCATGTAGTTTATTCCTAGTTGTTAGGGATACAATTACAAAGACTTTTATTAAACAAATTATTTAGTTATTAAATCTTCTTGGGAAGAAATCATTTATGTATATATTTGCATTTACTTGATGTATTGAGGGTTGGAACCCGTATGTTGGATTAATGTTTTTGAGGACATATAATTTTTGAATAACAAAGTTGAAGGCATGTGGATTATCAGAGATTCCTGTGCCATCTACATTACAGTCTGTGCTTTTCTTTCCTATGTGATTGCTTCTTTTCTCCAATGCTTACATTCCATTTTGTTTTCCTCATATTTGAGGCGTAGTGTTGAATAGTTAGAATTCATACTTGTTGTGATCTGACTATTGTTTCAGATATTTCATAAATGTTTCTACTAAATTTAATATTGAATTCATCTTATGATGCTCTATATTGATGGAATGTTCATACTTCTTCCTTTTCCACCTAAAATCAATGAATGACTGTAACTAAATGGTTATCTTGCCTTTGATGAAATCTCATGCATGCGACCTTTTTGCTATCTTTATATATTTTGACTCCATTGCCCAATGGTTATGTGTATTGCTTCAACCATCTACATAATTTTTAAGTGTTGATCCTTATATCTAGCCCTGTTAAATTTATATTCGAGAGATCCCTCTCTAGAAAGGAAAGCTAGTTTCTTTCTAAAGTGGTTTTTGCTGTTACATTTGGGATTTACCTTTTGCAACCTGGGTACATTCTGAGTGATAACACATTGCTTACCTTTTCTAATGTTTGAATTTGAGCCTTTGATGACTTCTCTATTGCGTTAGTCATCGTTTCTGCTTTAATTTGATATTGGTTGTATCGACTTTTGTGATTTGGGTGACGATAAGGTATTCGAGACGTTTGTGGAACCCATGTAGAAACTTTAATTGTTTGTGATTCTCACGATTTACTAATTGATAATAAATCTAAGGATTTTTTTAACTTCTCATGTTTTAATTTTTTTAATTGTTCAGTCAACCCTTGATTCAAAATTTTTAAGCAAGAATGTTCTTCATCTTTTTGTAACAGTTTTTTATTGAAATAATTTTGGAGAGCCACTTCCTTTTGGTGGAATTCCTCTTGGCTTTCCTCTTGCGATCTGTTTTCCCTTTTTAATTTCTTAATCTGTGCAATCAAGTCTTGTCTATGATTCTTTAAACGAGTAATTTCTTCATCCTTACTAGCGACGATTTTTTCAACTTCTTTCTGCTTCTTTTGTTCTGACTTCTGATTACCCTGTGAAATCATCTCTGATATATCTTGGAATTCTTCAGATGTTGGAGGTTCTATTTCTGACTTCATTGTAATATCTTGAAATGTGATTCTCTTTCGCTTATAGGAAAATTTCAGAAACTTCTTTTCAGCATTTAAGATGAAAGTCTCCAATGTTTTTATCTAGGGTAAACCCAAAATTATGTCACCGTCAAAGCTCCATAAGGAACTAACAATGAATTTTGATGTGACCATATAATCTCCAACACTCAGTTGTAAGCCACTTATTTTAGTTTTTTTTTTCCAAAAAGTCTAGCTCTTCCCTTATATTTGACTTAGGAATCACTAAATGGATAGCAAATTCAGTACTAATATAATTATTTCTTTCAGCAGTTGCGATAGAAATGGTGATATCATTCCCTGTAAGTGTCCCTTTAATTCTAAATAATATTGCAACATTTTTTTGTAAGGTGATAGGAAAATTTTGCTTCTTTTCAATATTAAAATCCATATTCTTAAGTTTTCTTTGAAGTTTAATCAATATCTCCTTCTTTTTTTCCAATAGTTTGTAAAAATGTCAGTAGATTGGGTGGTTGGGAGGAATGAGTGTTACCTTCCCCACCTAAGTTCAAATCTCACTTGCTTTTTAGTAGCAATTATTATGCACCCTTTTTATCTTTTTTTTCCCTTATGTTTTGTAAAATGTGAGTAGATTGGGTGGTTGGGAGGAATGAGTGTTACATTCCCCACCTAAGTTCAAATATCACTTTCTCTTTACTAGTAATTATTTTTCACTTTTATATTCAAACTCAAACCCACTTTAAGAAACCGGGTGTGGTTTCACTTTTACCCTCTCTTTTTTTTCCTTTTACTTTTATCTTTTCTTTTTCTTAACTTTTTCTTGATGTATATGTAACTTCGGAATGTATTCTTCTATGTATCCTATGTATTGTAACCCGATGTCTATTCTGGGATGTTTTCTATTATGTATTTGAGTCATGTGGTCATACCCCGATGTCTATTCTGGGATGTTTTCTATTATGTATTTGAGTCATGTGGTCATACCCCGATGTTCCGATCGGGAGGATTAATAATGTAAACAAGTCATATCAAGTCATTAGGTAAGTCCCCACAGTTTTGGGGCACTTGAGTTATTATACACTAATTAAGGTGTAGGCTCGAGTAGTAATTATTAGGGTTGAGCCTACGTGTGAAATGGAAACTTAAGTGAATGGACTAATATAAATAGAGAGTGTGTGTCTCTCTATTTATCACTTGTGAAGTACATCACTTTCTCTCTTAAGTGTGGTGCACCTTTGGAGAAGGGAATACTTTGGCTTGACAGAAGACAGAAGGGCACTGTTGTTTTGGGAGATCTCTTACTGTTTTGGTGTTGATTCTATCTTAGAGGAAGTTGCGGGGTTTTCTCCTTTATGGTTTCCCCGAGGAAAAATCTTTGTGTCTCTTGTCTCTTGTGATGTTCTCATGTTTTATTGATGTACTTGTTATTCTCTCAGTGAAAAGATCCTAAGATCATAATGCTAGCTTAATTGATGAAAAACTAACATGGTATCAGAGCTAACTTGAGAAGAAGACATTGTGCAGCTACAGGAACTAGGGATTCCTAGTTTGTGGATCTTTCTCCACATATTTTCAGCAAAATTATGCTAGGATGACTCTCCATTGAAGGGTGCATCTTTCTGTCGATGCGGAATTTAATTTCAAGCATTTTCAGTTTCGATGTGGAAATTAGGGCTTTCTACAGAAGAGGAATTTTTGAGTGATAACAGCATAGGATTTTTCTCGTCATCAAAACCTAAGTTTAGAGACCTGGATCAAGAAATTTGGTTGGGTGAAACTCTGGAAAAGTCAAACCCTAGTTTGACCCCGAGCTAGGAGAAACCCTAAATACTAAAACTGCTAAGTTTTGGTACAGTCGCTATATTCCGATATTGGAGAAGTCTCAAAAGATAAAAATTGTAGGCGACGAATATAAAATCCTGATGAACACTGTGTCCAAAACTCAACTTCCGATTCGCTGTATTCTGGGAGATATGATCTCTCCAAGTTAGGGCTCCATCCTCTTCCAGAAATCATCCATAAACAGGACACCTGGGGAGATATACAATATATTGGGATAAATATGTCCAAATGGAATTCCTGAAGATGTTCCAGAAAGGTCATGGACTTTAATTTCTGTGTTCCAAATATTAGACTCAGAAGATGAACCAGTGACACGTGGAAGGCCGTACAACTTTGATGTTTTGAACAGTCCCGTAACCGGTCACCTTGGGAAAAGGATCATAAATACCAAATGGTGAAACCAATTCTTATGAAACCTATGGTGTTGGCTCAGGGACATGCGATTTTAACTCAGTGTGAAATTTCAGACACAGAGGATTAGTAATTTCAGAGATATCACATAAACAGTAATAGGAATTTCTGCAGAAGAAATCAGAAAATTAGGGCTTCCTGTTCCGGGAGCTTCCCTCCACTGTTTTCAGAAAAGGAGTACATTGGACAGCTCCATTTGAATAGATCTATCTGTTTGTCCAATCAAATTTGAAAGATTCCAAGTTTTGAAAATTATGGTTTCTGCGACAAACCCTAGATCAGCGAACTCCGGGACAAGGACAGACACCTCAAATCGGTAAGATCTAATCCTTTGCTATTTCCATTTGAGGTTCTCATTTCAATATGATATATCACCTCAGCTTGGTGACAAGCTTGGGGAAGTTGACAACTTCCAATCCTGGAAGTATATGATCTCTCTGAAGAAAATGGATTGGACACCTACATGAGTATGGAGGTTCCAGTTTCAGAGGGAGACGAGGTTAGAAGCTTTTCACAAGAAGAACTTGGTCAAGGCCAAAGAAGACATCATGCTCATGCTACAAAGGATGATGAACCATCCAAAAAGAGATCCAGATATGAAAGTGAAGATTCTTCAAGCAAGGATGAATATGTTCTGATATCAGCTCTCATAGGTAACATTACTCATGGAAGTGATGATTGGCTTATAGACAGTGGGGCTTCCAAACATATGATGGGATTCAAGGAATCCTTTGTAAGACTATCAGAACATGAATCACCTCACAAGGTGAAACTAGGAGATGACTACCAATATCCAATAAAAGGTAGTGGGGAATCTTCATTCAAGATAGACTCTGGTAAGTCTCTAACAATGAAAAAAGTACTGTTTGTTCCAGGATTGAAGAAGAAACTTCTCTCTATTTCAGCATTGATGCAAAACGAATGCGGGCTGCATTCATAGATGGTCAAGTCATCATATGGCCAAAAGGAAAGACTATCGATGATGTGGTAGTGATTTAAGAACAAGAAGGAGGCTTGTACAAATTGAAGGGATATCCAGAACAAGCCTTGATCCATGACACAGTAGATTGTATGGTTAGATCGCATACATAATCACCTACAAGCAAAGAAGAATGAAGACTTGTTCCGAAAAACAAGTGATGATAGTTCAAAGAAACATTTACAACTAATAGAAGTGAAGTCACATGACCTGCATAATCATGTGTGCAAATGAAAGAAGGCCTTGTACGAGTTCAGAATACACCCATGGGATAACACATACATGATGAGCTTGATGAATATCTTAACCTTTGCTACAAGGTTGATAGAGGATGGCAAGCTCACAGATGGGTGCAAGGTGAACTTTTGAAGAAGTTCAAGATAGAGGATCTTAGTATCCAGTGATCCTAGATGGATACTACTTGTCACTCTAGTACAGAATGTTTCAGTGCATAGAGTACGGAAGACAGAGGGAGTATGATGCTCCGCTTCAGAGGGTGTGATTGCAGAAGATCCTGAGGTTCGACATGGTACGACAGGATGGGAAGATTACTAATGAATCTAGGATTTACTAAGAGTAAAGCAGATTCCAACCTTTGATCCAAGGTTGAAGGTGGAAGATCAGTAATGCTCCTGTTATGTGTTGATGCACTACTGTTCTAGGTATGGAGGTGTGGCAGAGTACAGATGGAATCTTCCTTGGACAAGGGAAGTATGCAGTAGAGAACCTGAAGAGATTTGGGATGATGGACTGCAAGGCTATGGCTACACCTATGACATCGAACCTGAAGCTATTAAGTGATGCTTCTTCAGAGACGGTTGATGCTACGATGTATCGTCAGATGATTGGGTCATTGATGTACCTGACGAACACAAGACCAGATATTTGCTTTGCTGTGAACACCTTGAGCCAGTACTTGATAGATCCGAGAAGTGTTCACTTGGTTGCTGCAAAGCATATTCTGAGGTACCTGAAGGGTACGGTTGATTATGGGCTCAAGTATGATGCGAATCAGAAGATTAA
>LPNX010281238.1:52233-109027 GCA_001517045.1 Pseudotsuga menziesii
GGAAGTGCCATTGACAGGAAGAGTACTTCAGGATGTTGCTTCAGTTTGGGATTAGGTGTGATCTCTTGGTTTAGCAGGAAGCAATCCTGTGTGGCACTGAGTACAGCTGAAGCTGAGTATGTCGCAGCTTGTTCAGCTAGTTGTGAGGCAGTATGGCTACGGAAGCTACTGCCTGATATATTTGATCTCTATTTGGATGCTACTTGTATACACTGTGACAACTAGAGTTGTGTGAAGTTGTCAGAAAATCTAGTGTTTCATGACAGGTCGAAGCATATCAAGATCAAATATCACTATATCAGGGATATGGTGCAGAGAGGAGCAGTGAAGCTCTTGTATGTTGCGATGGAGGAACAGATAGCTGATGTATTGACGAAGCCATTGGCTAGGCTGAAGTTCAAGTACTTTAGAGAGAGACTTGGTGTTCTCCAGATCGAGGCTTCCTCCCAGAGACAGTGATGAGACCCATAGCCATTCTGACATGGTGAGAGGATTGGTTCCTTCCATGGTCAGATGTAAGGGCTAAGCCATTCCATCATGGTGAGAGGATTGGTTCCTTCCATGACTGATATGAGTGCTGAGATCTGGTTCCTTCCATGACTGATATGAGTGCTGAGATCTATAGCCATTATGACGAGCAAGTCAGATATAAGGGCTGAACCATTCTGTTCATGGCTAAAGGATTAAGTTCCTTCCATGTCAACTGTGAGTGTTGGCAATTTCGACGAGCAGGTCGGATATAAGTGCAGTGCCATTCCGACATGGTGAGAGGATTGGTTCCTTCCATGGGCAGGATGCCACATCCAGCATGAAAAAGGGCTGGCTCTATTATACCACATCTGGTATGAAAAAGGACCAGCTCTGTGATGCCTCATCTAGTATGAAAAAGGACTAGCTCTGGGAAGACTCATCTAGTTTGAAAAAGGACATACATAATCACCTACAAGCAAAGAAGAATGAAGACTTGTTCCGAAGAACAAGTGATGATAGTTCAAAGAAACATTTACAACTAATAGAAGTGAAGTCACATGACATGCATAATCATGTGTGCAAATGAAAGAAGGCCTTGTACGAGTTCAGAAGACACCCATGGGATAACACATAGATGATGAGCTTGATGAATATCTTAACCTTTGCTACAAGGTTGATAGAGGATGGCAAGCTCACAGATGGGTGCAAGATGAACTTTTGAAGAAGTTCAAGATAGAGGATCTTAGTATCCAGTGATCCTAGATGGATACTACTTGTCACTCCAGTACAAAATGTTTCAGTGCATAGAGTACGGAAGACAGAGGGAGTATGATGCTCTGCTTCAGAGGGAGTGATTGCAGAAGATCCTGAGGTTTCACATGGTACGACAGGATGGGAAGATTACTGATGACTCTAGGATTTACTAAGAGTAAAGCAAATTCCAACCTTTGATCCAAGGTTGAAGGTGGAAGACCAGTAATGCTCCTCTTATGTGTTGATGCACTACTGTTCTAGGTATGGAGGTGTGGCAGAGTATAGATGGAATATTCCTTGGACAAGGGAAGTATGCAGTAGAGATCCTGAAGAGATTTGGGATGATGGAATGCAAGGCTATGGCTACACCTATGGCATCGAACCTGAAGCTATTAAGTGATGCTTCTTCAGAGACGGTTGATGCTACGATGTATCGTCAGATGATTGGGTCATTGATGTACCTGACGAACACGAGACTAGATATTTTCTTTGATGTGAACACCTTGAGCCAGTACTTGACAGATCCGAGAAGTGTTCACTTGGTTGCTGCAAAGCATATTCTGAGGTACCTGAAGGGTACGGTTGATTATGGGCTCACTTATGATGCGAATCAGAAGATTAACCTGGAGGGTTATGTTGATTCAGATTGGGAAGACAGTGCCATCGACATGAAGAGTACTTCAGGATGTTGCTTCAGTTTGGGATTAGGTGTGATCTCTTGGTTTAGCAGGAAGCAATCCTGTGTGGCATTGAGTACAGCTGAAGCTGAGTATGTCGCAGCTTGTTCAGCTAGTTGTGAGGCAGTATGGTTGCGGAAGCTACTGTCTGATATATTTGATCTCCAATTGGATGCTACTTGTATACACTGTGACAACTAGAGTTGCGTGAAGTTGTTAGAAAATCTAGTGTTCCATGACAGGTCGAAGCATATCAAGATCAAATATCACTATATCAGGGATATGGTGCAGAGAGGAGCAGTGAAGCTCTTGTATGTTGCGACGGAGGAACAGATAGCTGATGTATTGACGAACCCATTGGCTAGGCTGAAGTTTGAGTACTTCAGAGAGAGACTTGGTGTTCTCCAGATCGAGGCTTCCTCCCAGAGATAGTGATGAGACCCATAGCCATTCTGACATGGTGAGAGGATTGGTTCCTTCCATGGTCAGATGTAAGGGCTAAGCCATTCCGTCATGGTGAGAGGATTGGTTCCTTCCATGACTGATATGAGTGCTGAGATCTATAGCCATTATGACGAGCAAGTTAGATATAAGGGCTGAACCATTATGTTCATGGCTAAAGGATTAAGTTCCTTCCATGTCAGCTGTGAGTGTTGGCAATTTCGACGAGCAAGTCGGATATAAGTGCAGTGCCATTCGAACATGGTGAGAGGATTGGTTCCTTCCATGGTTGGATGTAAGGGCAGTGACATGGTGAGAGGATTGGTTCCTTCCATGGGCAGGATGCCACATCCAGCATGAAAAAGGGCTGGCTCTGTTATACCACATCTGGTATGAAAAAGGACCAGCTCTGTGATGCCTCATCTAGTATGAAAAAGGACTAGCTCTAGGAAGACTCATCTAGTTTGAAAAAGGACATACATAATCACCTACAAGCAAAGAATAATGAAGACTTGTTCCGAAGAACAAGTGACGATAGTTCAAAGAAACATTTACAACTATTAGAAGTGAAGTCACATGACATGCATAATCATGTGTGCAAATGAAAGAAGGCCTTGTACGAGTTCAAAAGACACCCATGGGATAACACATACATGATGAGCTTGATGAATATCTTAACCTTTGCTACAAGGTTGATAGAGGATGGCAAGCTCACAGATGGGTGCAAGATGAACTTTTGAAGAAGTTCAAGATAGAGGATCTTAGTATCCAGTGATCCTAGATGGATACTACTTGTCACTCCAGTACAGAATGTTTCAGTGCATAGAGTACGGAAGACAGAGGGAGTATGATGCTTTGCTTCAGAGGGAGTGATTGCAGAAGATCCTGAGGTTCAACATGGTACGACAGGATGGGAAGATTACTGATGACTCTAGGATTTACTAAGAGTAAAGCAGATTCCAACCTTTGATCCAAGGTTGAAGGTGGAAGACCAGTAATGCTTTTGTTATGTGTTGATGCACTACTGTTCTAGGTATGGAGGTGTGGCAGAGTACAGATGGAATCTTCCTTGGACAAGGGAAGTATGCAGTAGAGATCCTGAAGAGATTTGGGATGATGGACTGCAAGGCTATGGCTACACCTATGGCATCGAACCTGAATCTATTAAGTGATGCTTCTTCAGAGATGGTTGATGCTACGATGTATCGTCAGATGATTGGGTCATTGATGTACCTGACGAACACGAGACCAGATATTTGCTTTGCTGTGAACACCTTGAGCCAGTACTTGATAGATCCGAGAAGTGTTCACTTGGTTGCTGCAAAGCATATTCTGAGGTACTTGAAGGGTACGGTTGATTATGGGCTCAAGTATGATGCGAATCAGAAGATTAACCTTGAGGGTTATGTTGATTCAGATTGGGAAGGCAGTGCCATCGACAGGAAGAGTACTTCAGGATGTTGCTTCAGTTTGGGATTAGGTGTGATCTCTTTGTTTAGCAGGAAGCAATCCTGTGTGGCATTGAGTACAGCTGAAGCTGAGTATGTCGCAGCTTGTTCAGCTAGTTGTGAGGCAGTATGGCTGTGGAAGCTACTGTCTGATATATTTGATCTCCAGTTGGATGCTACTTGTATACACTGTGACAACTAGAGTTGCGTGAAGTTGTCAGAAAATCTAGTGTTCCATGACAGGTCGAAGCATATCAAGATCAAATATCACTATATCAGGGATATGGTGCAGAGAGGAGCAGTGAAGCTCTTGTATGTTGCGACAGAGGAACAGATAGCTGATGTATTGACGAAGCCATTGGCTAGGCTGAAGTTTGAGTACTTCAGAGAGAGACTTGGTGTTCTCCAGATCGAGGCTTCCTCCCAGAGACAGTGATGAGACCCATAGCCATTCTGACATGGTGAGAGGATTGGTTCCTTCCATGGTCAGATGTAAGGGCTAAGCCATTCCGTCATGGTAAGAGGATTGCTTCCTTCCATGACTGATATAAGTGCTGAGATCTATAGCCATTATGATGAGCAAGTCAGATATAAGGGCTGAACCATTCTGTTCATGGCTAAAGGATTAAGTTCCTTCCATGTCAGCTGTGAGTGTTGGAAATTTCGACGAGCAGGTCGGATATAAGTGTAGTGCCATTCCGACATGGTGAGAGGATTGGTTCCTTCCATGGTTGGATGTAAGGGCAGTGACATGGTGAGAGGATTGGTTCCTTCCATGCGCAGGATGCCACATCTAGCATGAAAAAGGGCTGGCTCTGTTATACCACATCTGGTATGAAAAAGGACCAGCTCTGTGATGCCTCATCTAGTATGAAAAAGGACTAGCTCTGGGAAGACTCATCTAGTTTGAAAAACGACATACATAATCAACTACAAGCAAAGAAGAATGAAGACTTGTTCCGAAGAACAAGTGACGATAGTTCAAAGAAACATTTACAACTAATAGAAGTGAAGTCACATGACGTGCATAATCATGTGTGCAAATGAAAGAAGGCCTTGTACGAGTTCAGAAGACACCCATGGGATAACACATACATGATGAGCTTGATGAATATCTTAACCTTTGATACAAGGTTGATAGAGGATGGCAAGCTCACAGATGGGTGCAAGATGAACTTTTGAAGAAGTTCAAGATAGAGGATCTTAGTATCCAGTGATCCTAGATGGATACTACTTGTCACTCCAGTACAGAATGTTTCAGTGCATAGAGTACGGAAGACAGAGGGAGTATGATGCTCCGCTTCAGAGGGAGTGATTGCAAAAGATCCTGAGGTTCGACATGGTACGACAGGATGGAAGATTACTGATGACTCTAGGATTTACTAAGAGTAAAGCAGATTCCAACCTTTGATCCAAGGTTGAAGGTGGAAGACCAGTAATGCTCCTGTTATGTGTTGATGCACTACTGTTCTAGGTATGGAGGTATGAAGGTGTGGCAGAGTACATATGGAATCTTCCTTGGACAAGGGAAGTATGCAGTAGATATCCTGAAGAGATTTGGGATGATGGACTGCAAGGCTATGGCTACACCTATGGCATCGAACCTGAAGCTATTAAGTGATGCTTCTTCAGAGACGGTTGATGCTACGATGTATCGTCAGATGATTGGGTCATTGATGTACCTGACGAACACGAGACCAGATATTTGCTTTGCTGTGAACACCTTGAGCCAGTACTTGACAGATCCGAGAAGTGTTCACTTGGTTGCTGCAAAGCATATTCTGAGGTACCTGAAGGGTACGATTGATTATGGGCTCAAGTATGATGCGAATCAGAATATTAACCTGGAGGGTTATGTTGATTCAGATTGGGAAGGCAGTGCCATCGATAGGAAGAGTACTTTAGGATGTTGCTTCAGTTTGGGATTAGGTGTGATCTCTTGGTTTAGCAGGAAGCAATCCTGTGTGGCACTGAGTACAGCTGAAGCTGAGTATGTCACAGCTTGTTCAACTAGTTGTGAGGCAGTATGGCTGTGGAAGCTACTGTCTGATATATTTGATCTCCAGTTGGATGCTACTTGTATACACTGTGACAACTAGAGTTGTGTGAAGTTGTCAGAAAATCTAGTGTTCCATGACAGGTCGAAGCATATCAAGATCAAATATCACTATATCAGGGATATGGTGCAGAGAGGAGCAGTGAAGCTCTTGTATGTTGCGATGAAGGAACAGATAGCTGATGTATTGACGAAGCCATTGGCTAGGCTGAAGTTCGAGTACTTCAGAGAGAGACTTGGTTTTCTCCAGATCGAGGCTTCCTCCCAGAGACAGTGATGAGACCCATAGCCATTCTAACATGGTGAGAGGATTGGTTCCTTCCATGGTCAGATGTAAGGGCTAAGCCATTCCATCATGGTGAGAGGACTGGTTCCTTCCATGATTGATATGAGTGCTGAGATCTATAGCCATTATGACGAGCAAGTCAGATATAAGGGCTGAACCATTATGTTCATGGCTAAAGGATTAAGTTCCTTCCATGTCAGCTGTGAGTGTTGGCAATTTCGATGAGCAGGTCGGATATAAGTGCAGTGCCATTCCGACATGGTGAGAGGATTGGTTCCTTCCATGGTTGGATGTAAGGGCAGTGACATGGTGAGAGGATTGGTTCCTTCCATGGGCAGGATGCCACATCTAGCATGAAAAAGGGCTGGCTATGTTATACCACATATGGTATGAAAAAGGACCAGCTCTGTGATGCCTCATCTAGTATGAAAAAGGACTAGCTCTGGGAAGACTCATCTAGTTTGAAAAAGGACTAGCTCTGAAGTAGATGCCACATCTGGTATGAAAAAGGACCAGCTCTGTGATGCCTCATCTAGTATGAAAAAGGACTAGCTCTGGGAAGACTCATCTAGTTTTAAAAAGGACTAGCTCTGAAGTAGATGCCACATCTAGTATGAAAAAGGACCAGCTCTGTGATGCCTCATCTAGTATGAAAAAGGACTAGCTCGGGGAAGACTCATCTAGTTTGAAAAAGGACTAGCTCTGAAGTAGATGCCACATCTGGTATGAAAAAGGACCAGCTCTGTGATGCCTCATCTAGTATGAAAAAGGACCAGCTCTGTGATGCCTCATCTAGTATGAAAAAGGACTAGCTCTGGGAAGACTCATCTAGTTTGAAAAAGGACTAGCTTTGAAGTAGATGCCACATCTGGTATGAAAAAGGACTAGCTCTGTGATGCCTCATCTAGTATGAAAAAGGAATAGCTCTGGGAAGACTCATCTAGTTTGAAAAAGGACTAGCTCTGAAGTGGATGCCACATCTGGTATGAAAAAGGACCAGCTCTGTGATGCCTCATCTAGTATGAAAAATGACTAGCTCTGAGATGGTACATCCAGTATGAAAAAGTACTGGCTCTGTAAAGACTTTCGATGATGAGTAGAATCATGAGATAACACCAGTGTTGATCCAGATCGAGTGATGATCCAGATCCAGTAATGATGATCCAGCAGTAAAGATCCAGATCGAGTGATGATCTAGATCCAGCCCAGTGATGATGATCCAGATCGAGAGATGATCTAGATAGAGTGATGATCCAGATCGAGAGATGATCCAGATCCAGATGACTTGAAGATGAAGATGACTTAAAGACGAAGATGACTTGAAGATGACTCAAATACGAAGATGATCTAGTTGATACAGAGAAGAAGACCAGTGCTGAAAATTGTGTTGAAAGAATACCTTCCTAGTTAAGAGGGAGTGTTGATGTATATGTAACTTCAAAATGTATTCTTCTATGTATCCTATGTATTGTAACCCGATGTCTATTCCGGGATGTTTTCTATTATGTATTTGAGTCATGTGGTCATACCCTGATGTTCCAATCAGGAGGATTAATAATTTAAACAAGTCATATCAAGTCATTAGGTAAGTCCCCACAGTTTTGGGGAACTTGAGTTATTATACACTAATTAAGGTGTAGGCTCGAGTAGTAATTATTAGGGTTGAGCCTATGTGTGAAATGACAACTTAAGTGAACGGACTAATATAAATAGAGAGTGTGTGTCTCTCTATTTATCACTTGTGAAGTACATCACTTGCTCTCTTAAGTGTGGTGCACCTTTGGAGAAGGAAATACTTTGGCTTGACAGAAGACAGAAGGCTACTGTTGTTTTGGGAGATCTCTTACTGTTTTGGTGTTGATTCTATCTTAGAGGAAGTTGCGGGGTTTTCTCCTTTATGGTTTCCCCGAGGAAAACTCTTTGTGTCTCTTGTCTCTTGTGATGTGCTCATGTTTTATTGCTGTACTTGTTATTCTCTCAGTGAAAAGATCCTAAGATCATAATGCTATCTTAATTGATGAAAAACTAACACTTTTTTCTTTCCTTTTTTCTTTTTTTTAACGTTTTTCTTTTTTTTTGGACAATGTCCAATATTTTAGGGAAGCCCTAAAATAAGGCTACAAGCCAAGCCAAAGGCTTGATACCACTTGAAGCGAAAATAATTATTCGCATACACAAATAATATTACCAAAAGGCTTGGAATATTAAATAAGCCATAATAATATATAAATTGATGATAGAATAGATATGATGATAGATTACAAAGTGAGTGTCAAATATATATTAATCATAAAGGCACTTTGGATACTATCCATGAAAGGATGCATCATTTTAGAATTGTTTACTAATAACTATTTATTAATTATTAATAAGTAATTATTAATATCAATATGTATTAATATTAATAATTAATATTGATATTTAATAGTTATTATTAATTATAAAATACTTATTTAGTGATTATTTATTATATATATTTTTGTTCATTACACTTCCTCACTAATTTTGAAAGCAATTTGTTGGAGCAGGGTCCCGCAGCTACAGGAAAAGCTGCTACATCGGGACAGGGAAGTCAAAGAAGAACAGTACCTGAGCGGCTGAGAAGAGAGAGATCAACCAATGCACTTAAGGCAGCAGCGATGACAGGAGGGCTCAACTACCTTCATAAAGGAAAAGGAGCAATGGGCAGAGGCATTGAAGACAAAGGACAGAAGTGGAGCGATCGAGGAAGCGACGCCCATACCCACGATCAGCACTAGGAAGTGTGGAAGACTACAGAAAGCTGTGGTGTGACGAAAAGCGGCAGCCCACAGTACATATGCACCGACTTTCAGAGTTAGGGTTTTTGGGGTTACTGTTGGGACAGGCCCACAGTGTTGTAATGGCGAGACCTTCGGGCCGCCTATATAAGGATGTATTTTGTATTGTAAAAGGTTATACATTTGGGTAGCTGTTTAGACAGTTAGACAGTTAGCCTTCTGAGTCATTTAGCTAGCTAAGTGTCTCTAGTGTCTCAGTATTGTAAGAATCGAGCTCTGGTTCTGTTAGTCCATCTGTATTATCTCACTGTAACCAGTAGCCGACCCCTAGAGCATGTATGTAACAATCCACATGGATTGAACAATCCGCAGGGATTGAGAGAGAGAGAGAGAAGAAGAGTATATTGTAAGAGAAGGCAATATAAGAAAAGAGATCTAAGAGAGAAGGGCTCCTGGCGGTGTGCGCGGAGTTTCCTAGAAGATCTCAAGCTGCACATCAGGTTGTAGCGAAACTATGTTTACTCTCTCAAGATATAATATAAAAACTAGTTCCCATGGACGTAGCTTCCCCCCTGGAGGTGAACCACGTAAAATCAGTGTGTTGTGCGACTATTCATGTGACTGTGCTTTATTTATCTGTTATCTGTTATTCATTACATGAACTTTACTACCAGTTAATGAATGAGTAAATGTATGCTATATTTAGTTATAGTAGCCTGGAAGATTAACTATGAGTTGAACCTATTAAGCATTCTGTATACGAGTTCTCAGTACTTGATGCGCGATAGTTGCAGTTACAATGTTAAGTGATTTTTTCATATTAGTTCAGCAAGTTGAGCATAGTTGATGTTAAGTATATTAGACTTAGGAGTCTAAGTGAGGCTTTTTACCTTAACTTTTATCCTATGAGAGCAGCCATTGGACCATGAGAGTCATATTGAAACCTTACCGTAAAGGATATCACAGTATAGAAAGGCGATATCGCACTACCGGAGGAACCGCGGTGTAAGATATCGCAGGATAGGAGCTGAGTAGAGGAGATAGTTTGCGCTTCGCGCTAGCATCGGCGATGCGATAAGAGATCGCTCCTTCCCAAGACCAGCAAGTAAGAAAGGTCACCATCATGGAGAGAAACCGCTGACTAGGAAGAGTCGCGCGCCCACCAGGATGCCACAGAACTTGACTGAGGACACTTGAGTCCTCATCCAACCCATCCAAGATCACTTCGGGTGAGACTTCAAGTCGTTCTGTGGTCTGTCACCGAAAGGGCCAGTGAGCTAGGGGTTTTTTTGGTACATTAAAGGAAACCTGAGTCTTCCCAGAGAAAACCAACAAATGGTTCCGTTGTCGGTTTTGAACAAACTAATGAGCTAATGTTCTGTTGGCATCCTACTAAAGAAGAACTTAACCACTGGGTTGAGTCTAAGGAGAAAGAATTTACTGAAAAATAAAACAAGAGTCCTAGACTGAGTACAGAGGACTGGTTAGAAAAACATATCTTCACTGATCTACATACGATATTTTTTACGACCTATGGAAATGAGTTGTATGACTGGTTCTCAAAATTGACTGATCAGAACATATTCAAGAAGAAAAGAAACATTTTCTGGACACTGGAGCTGATTCAGACCATGAAAAGCGTTGATAATCCCATTTTGTGAACAATAGACTTCTGGCTTGTGAGTTTGCTGGAAGGCTTCATTACAGAGTTTGCAGTCGATCAAAGAAAGAGGTTTAGCAAAGCAGAGAGGTACTTCTTCAAAGGATATCACGGTAAGTACCTAAGCTCTTTAAACTTGTCCATTAAGATGTTATTACATGAAAAAGGAGTAATGGATATAGTATCAGATGAATAAGTAAATAAGTGTAATGTCACAAGAGTTTGAGAGTGACTTTGATGAAATTGGATGTACACGTAGTGGTAAGAAATATAAAGTAGATTTCAGATCTTATTTCTTTGAAAACAGTTCAGACACTACTAGAGAACAGAGTCCAAGTAATATAGAGAGAACAGTAGAGGGTATCCCTTACCACCCTTATACCCCACAGAAAGCAACCGGGATTTAGAATAATCCCACAGGAACTACATCTAGTAGTTCACATACAGTACATACTACCGCTACATCACCTACACCTACACCGCCGAGTGGTAGTAATACAACAAACCATCATCCACCACATAGAAACAGAATGGGGGATGACATGAAACTACCTTCCTTCAAGGGTATAGGGGTAGAAGACCCGAAACAACATTGGTTCTTATGTGAAGCTGTATGGACCATTAAAGGGATTCAGGATGATAATATTAAAATTGTTCAGTTGGTCACTACACTTAGAGACAGAGCCTTAACATGGTATATGAAGTATACCACAGTACCAGGCAGAACGCTCGTACAATTCAGGACTACCATGATTAAAGAATTTAAGAAACCTAAGTCTGATTCACAGTGCATCATAGAGCTCAAAGACATTAAATAGTTACCTACAGAGTTAGTATGGGACTTTGATCAGAAATTCAAATCCCTCATAGACCAAGTCAGCTTTGAGTTTGCACCGGAGCAGCATAAGGAATGGTTTATCGCAGCACTGCTCCCGCACATCAAACTTGCATTAATGCAACAGAGACTCCATACGCAGGATGAAGCATTGGAAATGGCAATGAAACTAGAGGCCTCACCTCTAGCTGAGACTAGTACAAGTATGACAAACCTACAAAACCAGTTAGCTAATCTCACATTACAGATGCATGAGATTAATAAAGGGAAAGAGATTGCACAAGAGCTTTGGTGTACCAAGTGTAAAGGACAGGGCCATACTAAGGATAATTGTCCAGTATTTGTAGAATATTTAGCAAGTGGGGCTCCTAACCCCTTATTACAGACTCAAGGGCCGTGGTGTGAACTTTGCAGAACAAGAGGGCATCGACCACCAGAATGCCCTTTACTTCAGAAGTATGTACAAACCCCTAAGAACTTATATTGTAACTTCTGTAAGTCAGTAGGTCATGATGAACATAATTACCGAGCTTATGATCTTATGATAGAAAGAAAGCATGACTTGTATAGAGTCCAGTTAGAAGCAGCAATACCACAGCATGAACTGGGTCATGATGGTCATGGAGGAGGATTCAGAGGACGAGGCCATGGAGGAGGATTTGGCCATGGCCATGGACCTATTACTTGTTACAATTGTGGAATTTTAGGACATTATGCTAGGGACTATCAAAACCCTACTACAACATGTAACTATTGCAAGTCCTATGCTCACACTATAAAAGAGTGCCTGACCTTGATAGCCAAGATTAGAGACCCTAAGCCAGCAGTACACCAGAACATCCAGCTTATCGCTGCTGAGCAGAAAGAGCCAGAACCAAGAGTCCATATTGTGACTCGCAGTGGTGCTTCTACTAGTCCGACATCGTAGGATGCAGAAAAGAACACAGGTCCGGAGTGGGTGTGCAAAGCCACTATTAAATTAACACCACTCGACCTGCAGAAGAACAAAGAAAAATTCTAGGAATCTCAACCTTTATTTGATGACCCTACATCATCAGGATCGTAGGTACTGCCATGCAAGGGCATACCGCAGCAGCAAACACATTGTGGCGTTAGTCCTATGCAGAAATCATAGGCTACCACATCGGGAAGATGCGAAGAGGATGAGTGGACAAGAAGTGTACAATCCTTCCTGCGGAGTTGCTTGAAACTTGTTAGAAATGAAAAAGCTATCGGAGAGCTTCAACACATCATAGATCAGTGTCAGCCATCTTCTTCTATGAGTAGTGCGCAGCGTGCTGTTCATAATATTGTGGTCCATACCAGAACAGGAAGAGAGATGAGACTCACAGCACAAGTCGAAGAATTTGAAATGGATGAGGTAATCCTAGATTTAGGATCAGAGGTAAATGTTCTAACTAAGCAGACATGGGAATAGATGGGTAGCCCTAAGTTAGCCAGATCACCTATCCATCTACGACTAGCCAATCAACAACGGGTATCACCACTGGGTCGATTACCGCAAGTACCGGTTGATATTGACATAGTCCGTAGCTTTGCAGACTTTGAAGTTATAGAGATCATTGGTGATAGTAGACCATATCCAGCTCTACTAGGTATTTATTGGGCAATCGATAACATGGCTATTATCGATTTAAAGAAAAGACAAATGACCTTCAAGGATAGTCAGATCTGGGTCATCGCACCGTTGGATCCTTTTCAGGGTCCTCGGTATATTGAACCTATCCGAGCAGAGGAAGAGGCGTGAAACATGGAAAGCCTCTATCAGATGACTGCTAATCAGAGTGATTACATCAATCCGACCATAGAAGGAAACATCAGTTGGCGATGCGACAGCTCATGCACATCAGATTCGGAGGTTGGTCTAGAAAACTGGCAGGACAGACTTTATGAAGTCTCAGTGCACAGATGTGTGTTTATGACTAAATCACTGCATTGGATCGGCACAGAGAATATTGACGTCCCATCGTTTCATGGCCTAGCTGATGTCAATGACTTCTTACAGCAGTTTGAGTAGGAAATTCCTCAGGAGCAGAGGTTGACAACTATGGACCTTGCAGTAAAAGCCACACCTAAAAGATGGTGGCATGCACATAAACAACATATCGCATCATGGGATGACTTGAAGAGATTGATGGAGATCAGGTTCTTTAATGACAACAAACCCTTACAGTAGAAATACATAGGAGAGAGTGACCCCAGGTCACATATTCAGACTTGTGCACAAAATTGGTCAGAAATTCCAGAGGATGAATGGGTTCACCTATTCATTCACACTTTAGACACAGTTCCAAGGAACTGGTACATGGAAACTGAGTTACGCAGAGGATCCATCACATGGCCACTTATGATAGACATCTTACTACTCATTTTCACTTTTGAGTCTAAGTATCCAAGCATTGATCAGGCTCTAGATGTGATAAAGACTAAGATATTTGACAACTGTACCATATTAGTGCCTGCTCAGCCTGATTGGGCTATCCAATTGGAACATGTGCTTGAGTGTTACAACTTCGCAGTAGAGCTAGATGATGAGGATGAGAATCCTCACAGCATCAACATTTCAGAGTCAGAAGGTACTCGCGATGTTGATGGACCAAAACTCGAGATCCCATCTATCACAGAACCTATCAAGATTAAAAAGATCAATATTGGCATAGAAACAGAACCAAAGCTTGCCTCTATTGGAGACTATTGGGATGATGAAATAGTAGGACACATTGCAGATATGTTACACGACTATCAGGACCTATTTCTCACTAATTTCACAAGGATGAAGGGAATAGTAGGAGATCTGGGAGTAATGTAGATCCCATTGAAAGAGGATGCTAGGCTAGTTAAGCAACATCCATACAGATTGAATCCTTGCTATAAAGAAAAAGTTAAGGATGAGATCGATAAGATGCTAGCAGCAGGCATCATTGAGCCAGTAGAAGAAAGTGAATGGGTTGATCCCATGGTTGTGCAAGAAAAGAAAACTAAAGGAGAAATTAGGATTTGTGTCAATTTGCGCAAACTCAACGATGCATCACTTCATGATCCATTTTCGACACCATTTACTGATGAGGTTTTAGACAACGTGGGAGGACATGAGGTCTACTCCTTCACTGATGGCTTTTCAGGCTATCACCAGATCAGAATCCATCCAGAGGATCGACATAAGACCACCTTTGCGACAGAATGGGGTTCATTCCAGTATATGGTAATTCCCTTTGGTCTTAAAAATGCACCGGCTACCTTTTCTAGAGTAGTAGTTGCTGTATTCAAGGAATACATTCATAAATTCTTAGAAGTCTATTTTGATGATTGGACTGTATTTGGATTAATCAACAAGCATATAGGAAATCTAAGGCTCATGTTAGAGAAATGTAGGCAATATCATATTTCTCTCAACTTGAAGAAATGTATATTCTACGTACCATTTGGTATTCTGTTGGGTCACATTGTTTACAGATAAGGCTTGATGGTAGATCCCGCAAAGATTGCCATCATTGTACATCTCCCAGCACCCAACTCAGTGAAGCAGTTGAGGACAGTACTTGGTCATACCAGGTACTATAGAAAATTCATCAAGGGTTATGCAAAGATCACAGCACCTATGGAAAAGTTGTAAAAGAAAGACGTGAAATTCCTATGGAATGAGGAATGCTAGCAAAGCTTAGACACACTTAAAGAGAATATGGTTACAACACCCATATTAGTATTCCCAGATTGGAAGAAGACATTTCATGTTCATGTGGATGCATCTGGCATCACACTGGGCATTGTATTAACGCATCCAGGAGAAGGGGGTATCGATCACCCAATCGCGTATTCCAGCAAAAATCTATCTACAGTAGAAAAGAACTACACCACTATAGAACAAGAAGGATCAGCTATGGTGTATGCTCTACAGAAGTTCAGACACTACTTGTTGGGTGCCCCATTCAAGATGTTCACTGACCATTCCACTTTAAATTACTTGGTCAATAAGCCAGTGTTAGGGGGAAGGATCTGTAGATGGTTATTTCTATTTCAGGAGTATGATTTTGAAATCATGTAAAAGTAGGAAGATTAAATGCTGGACTGGATCATCTATCGTGAATAGATTCAAGAGAAGCTACAGCAGGAGAAGCCAGCTGTTAGTGGCTCAGGGACGAGCCACAAGTAAGTGTTAGGGGACTATTGGAGCAAGGTCCCGCAGCTACAGGAAAAGATACTACATCGAGACATGGAATTCAAATAAGAACAGTACCTGAGCAGCCGAGAAGAGAGATCTCAACCACTGCACTTAAGGCAGCAGTGAAGACAGGAGGGCTCAACTACCCTCATAAAGGAAAAGGAGCAATGGGCCGAGGCATTGAAGATGAAGGAAGCGGAGCAACCGAGGAAATGGTGCCCATACTCACGATCAGTGCCGGGAAGCGTGGAAGACTACAGAAAGTTGTGGTGTGACGAATAGTGGCAGCCCACAGTACAGATGCGTCGAATTTCACAGTTAGGGTTTTTGGGGTTACTGTTGGGACAGGCCCACAGTGTTGTAATCGAGATACCTTCGGGCCACCTATATAAGGATGTATTTTGTATTGTAAAAGGTTAGACATTTGGGTAGCTGTTTAGACAGTTAGACAGTTATCCTTCTGAGTCATTTAACTAGCTAAGTGTCTCTAGTGTCTCAGTATTGTAAGAATCGAGCTCTGGTTCTGTTAGTCCATCTGTATTATCTCACTGTAACTAGTAGCCAACCCCTAGAGCATGTATGTAACAATCCATAGGGATTGAACAATCTGCAGGGATTGAGAGAGAGAGAGAGAGAAGAAGAGTATATTGTAAGAGAAGGCAATATAAGAAAAAAGATCTCAGAGAGAAGGGCTCCTGGAGGTGTGCATGGATTTTCCCAAAATATCTCAAGCTGCACATCAGGTTGCAGCGGAACTATGTTTACTCTCTCAAGATATAATATAAAAACTAGTTCTCGTGGACGTAGCTTCCCCCCTGGAGGTGAACCACGTAAAATCAATGTGTTGTGTGACTATTCATGTGACTGTGCTTTATTTATCTGTTATCTGTTATTCATTACATGAACTTTACTACCAGTTAATGAATGAGTAAATGTATGCTATATTTAGTTACAGTAGCGTGGAAGATTAACTATGAGTTGAATCTGTTAAGTATTATGTATACAAGTTCTCAGTACTTGATGAGCGATAGTCGCAGTTACAATGTTAAGTGATTTCTGCATATTAGTTCAGCAAGTTGAGCATAGTTGATGTTAAGTATATTAGACTGTAGGAGTCTAAGTGAGGTTGTTTAGCTTAACTATTATCCTATGAGAGTAGCCATTGGACCGTGAGAGTCATATTAAAGCCTTATCATAAAGGATATCATAGTATAGAAAGGTGATATCGCACTATCGGAGGAACCATGGTGTAAGATATCGCAGGATAGGAACTGAGTAGAGGAGATAGTTTGCACATCGCGCTAGCATCGGCGATGCGATAAGAGATCGCTCCTTCCCAGGACCAGCAAGTAAGAAAGGTCACCATCGCGGAGAGAAACTGCTAACTAAGAAGAGTCGCGCGCCCACCAGGATGCCACAGAACCTGACTGAGGACACTTGAGTCCTCAGCCCACCCATCCAAGATCACTTGGGGTGAGACTTCAGGCCGTTCTGTGGTCTATCGCTGAAAGGGCCAGTGAGCTAGGGGTTTTGTTGGTACATTAAAGGAAACCCGGGTCTGCCCAGAGAAAACCAACACAATTGGAGGAATTTTGGGATCAATTGAATCCATTTAACTAGAGTTATAAGTAGTTGAATTTGAGTACATTATGAAATAATTGAAGAATTTGTCCTTGGATACAATTTCCAAAAAGGGGACATTACACCAATATTTAGAGCAAGAAAAGGAAGCATTGGAGCTTTCAACTGCAATCATGGAAGGAGAAAAGAGGGACTCTGAAATTAAGATTTTAGAATTAGAGGCATAGAAATATGCAGCTGACAGGAAAGCAAAAGAGCTAAGGGCCTGAGTAGGATATTTGGAGGCACAAAACAGTTCACTAGAAACTCAGTTTAAAATAGCCAATGAAATACAGCTCGGCATCACTCCCTTCTGAGATAAATCCTTCCTAATACGGAGGAAAATATATCAAGTCCAACCTGAAAATGTAGAAGAGGTATATAAGATCAAGCAAGCAGAAACAAGATTGCAAGAAATTTCTATAATATCAATTGATTTCAGAACAAGATTACTAGAATTCGCTTAAAAGGTTTGAGGGAAGTTGACTTGGATAGAAGCTAATGATAAATTTCCTGAGCACTTGCGACAAAAGACAGTAGGATTTCTGAGAATAGAACTAGAAGTTCTAGATTTTAGCAACAAGTATTCTTTGAGATTGACCACTGGGGTTGAAACAAATTTACAAAGGTGCATGGATTTTTTCAAGAGAATGTGCACAAATCATAATAAGTGCCATACTTTTTCAGTGGCAAGAATCCAGGAGTTTCCAGACAAGGATGAACACCTAAAATACCTTTAGGACAGATTGCACTAGGATGAATTAAGCATACAACAGATTGAAGGAATCATTGAAAAAACGGTTTTATCACTCCATGAAACTCCTCTAGGTTGTAGCTCAAGGATGCCTGGTAAATTAAAAATGTTTTTAGGGTTTTCTGATATGGATCAAGTCAGTTGACCTATATAACCTTTCCACTCTCAAGACATGCATAAAACTCACTTGTTTACAAGGCTTTTAGTTGCAATTGCTCAGAAGTTCGACAATAAGGTGCAGGGATGGAGAACTCACCAGGCTGGTAGACTTACATAAAAAAAACATGCATATAAATGGATAAATACTGATGAGGATGGTATTTATAAATAAAATATCACTAATAAACCAATAGGATGCCAACTATCAGCTTTTTAATAAATCTGAAAAATGACCTAAACACACATTCAGGCATAAATACAGTAAAGAAAGAGATGATGGCTGAACAGATCACAACAAAAGAGATTATATCATGAATAAGTAAAATGAGAAGCTTAAAAGAATTATTGGCTCATAAATCCTTGAAGTTGAACCCTTATTATAAAATCAATCATGGGCTTTATAGCCTTCTACAAAAAATGATAGATCTTGAAACTTTGATCTATTTTCACAAAAAATACTCAGAAGTGATAGTTTTTCAGATTAGGGTTTAAAACCCTAGATAAATATTTGTCTATCAATTTCAAATATCTAGTTCACTGAGCGAATAATAAATAATTGTAGTAGTCATTGATAATCACCGCTGTTGGTTCAGTGTGAAATTGCCACCAAAAGCCAGTGTTTTGACGGTTAACAAATGTGACCTTTCTTGTTTAATCCGTTGAAGTTTTCTACCTTGTTTCCATGGTTGTCGATCAGAAGCTCTGACCTCTAACCTGTCGGTGCCCCAAACCTCAATGCTACCGTAGTGTCAGCACCTTAAATGACTAACTTTGCGATAGTTTATGCATCGGCGATTAGAAGCTCTATCTTCTATCCCGTCGACACCTTAGACTAGAACGCTGCCACTGTTTCGGAGGTGAAATTAACTAATTTTATCACTGTCAAAAGTTTTTTGATGAAGGAATTGGGACATTAGTCCTCTATGCCACTGATAGGAAGTCTTGTTATTCACCGATGCGTGACATCACTTTTTTTTTACTTTTTGAAACTTTATACTTTTTAACTATCGGTGATTTTGCTTTATCACTATTGAAGGTCAGTAGAAGTTTAAATCGGAGACTTAGTTCTCTATGTCATCGCTATTTCAAAGCTTTAAACCACTAGCTTCATGATTGGAAATCGAAAGCTCTAGCCACTATCCCATCAGTGCATTAGACCTGAATGTTGCCGTAGTGTTGGCGTCTCAAATCACTAGCGTCGCGACAATTTCTACATCAGCGATCAGAAGCTATTTCCTCTAACTCATTGATGCCTTAGACCTGAGCACTGCCATACTGTTGGTGGTTCAAATCACTAATTTCTAAGCATCGGAAATTAAAAATAATAGCCACTAATCTGTCGACGATCAGACGCTCTAGCCACTAAACTCTTCGTCGGTGATTGGAACTCCAAAACACTAACCATCGAAACTTTAAACCACTAACCATCAGAAATTTAAACAACTAGCTTCATGATCAATGATCACAAGCTCTAGCCACTATCCCATTGATTCCTTAGACCTAAACGCTTCCGCAGTGTCGGTGGTTTAAATCACTAATTTCTAAGCATCGGCGATTGGAAAGACTAGCCACTAATTTGTCGGTGATCGGATTCTCTAGCCACTAAAATTATTTATCGAAGATCGAAACTCCAAACCAATAACCATCGGAACTTTAAATAACTAGATTCTCCATAGTGGCAGTGTTGTAGTGGAATAAAACTCCGAAACATCAGTGTAATAGAGGACTACACCTCCGATCACTGTTTAAAAATGTTTCGATGGCAGTAAAAAATTTAGTAATACGCCTAACCACTGAAGGGGTTTTCCACTTGTTATTTATCTTCCAACTTTTAGTGGCTAATGAGATGTTATGATCCTCGCCCAAGATACTGAAAGCTACAACTTGTGAAATTTTTACCCAAATAAAAAAACAGAGGCTTTCAAACTGTCAGTGATATTCATATCCTTCATTACATGAGTTAAATTCTTCATACTATCAAAATAAATTTATTTTGGGAGATAACATCTAGCTCCTACTTGGGGATGGGAACCTCCCTGTGAGGTCCCAAGAACCCCAGACCAAAATTCCTTTCCTAAAAAATAATAATTAAAGATATGTTATAGTGTTCCATTGGGCATGGATTCATTTGTCTTCTATAACTGATCTTCTACACCCTGCCTCTAGCCTGCTTTGCTTATTTATGAAAACAACTGAAAATGACCTAGTTGCTCATATTAAGAGCTTATTTTCCTATCTACTCCTACTCCTAATTCTAATTAGTAGATCCTTCTTATCTTGTCACATCATTCTTCCAATGAAGCCAGGTCAGAAGCTGATCTGCTGAACTTATCCTTGATCTTGACCCAAAAAATAAATGAAACCCTAGCATGCAACAATGTAGTTTTGAAGGGTGACAGAACCAGCTATCATCTAACAAAAATATTTTGATATCTATGCTGCTCATAAGTTCCAGATAGTTAGCAATAGGGTCATAAAATCCAACAAGAAATACCTTTTTATGTTGCTGTTTAATGAAATGCTACTGCTGGCTGCTTTTAGTGATCACTATGTTAAATGTAGTTTGCTCAACCTTTGACTAGGAATGATGAGTTATGCCCTGCTGTTCTAAAATTTTCAGACCATCATATTGCTCTTCATATCTGTTACATTATTCCTTTGTCTGATAACAATGCAAGCTCAACAACTGATCTGAATCTTTCTGCTCCCCTTCACATAATCTGAATTCATCATGATGATAGGATGGCTTATCAAAGCTAACAATTTCCTCTTTTATAATAATATCTTTGTAGGATATACCAAAACTAAAAATATATGTATTGGACTTTTGAGCAGTAGATTCATAATAAGCATCTATCACAGCATTGACACCTTTTGTATCATCTCTCCACTGAAAAGAAGAACTATATGAACTTTATGTAAACACTAAGACTTCACAAATTTTAACCTCTTCTTCCTCATCACTGTGTTTGTTGAATATAGGAGCATCAATATAATATCCTAATGACAGAGATGAAGGCTCTTGTATAGGAGTATCAGCAATAGAATTTTGAAACAGATCTGGAAAAATGTTACCTAGTTCCTTGTCATGATTTGAAGCAACATGTTCATAAGGAGAAGGAAGATCTTCCTGGTGTTCTAGCTAGAGATTAGATAGTCCCTGTAAATATTGTTCCTCTTGGTTACTGCAACTTTCCTTGATCTGCAAATCGAGATACTGGGAGCTACCCTGACTGATTTCAATGATTATTTGACTAGAAGAAAGCTGATCATTTTCATGTGTAGTCAAAGAAATCAATTCCTTAGATTCACCATAATCAGATTTAATGATGGTAGGAAAACCTTCAACTCCTTTATAATTCTTTTCTAGTTTATGTTTATGGGATAGTACCTCATTTTGAAGATCATATGAGAGATGCGGTAGCTCTTGAAGGAGGTATTCTTCTCTATTTACCTTTTCATCCTAAAAATGCAACTTATATTCTTCACAACAATTATCAAATACAAAATCATCTGGATAGTACCTTTTACAGTGCTCAGTGAATGCTTGGTGAAAATCTTTCAATGATGAAATGCTGGAAGGAGGTAAAGAAAAATACCACTGACATGCATCACCATATAATGAATACATGAACATCTTCATGCTGCTGATCTAGTATATCCATGCATTTGTGAAAATTGAGGAGGTGTTCTGTAGGATTGTCTTCTTCCTTCTCCTTGAAGACAGGTAAAAAATATCCCCATACGGATATATCAGGTACTAGATGTGGGAAAGCAGGAACGGAAGAGAAGTCAATAGGTGCGAACCTTTAGGCCAAAAGAGTAGCAAATGCTTTTGACATCTTAATATTGTGGAGTTGCCACTGAATTCATCTTTCATGGAGTCGCTAGGGATGAGATCTTTACAAGTAACCGTGCTTGAATATGCCCATACCCTAAAATTTTCTAATGTATCCAAAAATTCCTAGGAATTAAGAGTTTCAACAGAAGAAATAATAGTAGAAAGATTTCTTGAAATACTTGATGTATCTTTTTGTGCAGTACTACTGGTTTGTCTTAGTAAATCCCTAGCTTTCCTCAAAATTTATTCTGGATCTAAAACAGGTGTTGTTGGTGGCCCCTTTGGATTTTCTCTGGTACTTGGTCTTCTTGAAGCCACCTTATATCAATGGAGTCTCCAGATAGATGATTACAACCATAACAATGTCCAAGCTTTGTCTATCATCAAAGCATGGATCTATGTCGTCTCCCAGGGAAGCTGAGCTTTAATATCCTCTCCCTGGTAGCGACGCCAGTTTGTTATCACTCCAGGAAACTCCTCTAGGTTGTAGCTCGAGGATTCTTGGTAACTTAATTTTTTTTTTTAGGGTTTTCTGATATGGATCAAGTTAGTTGACCTATATAACCTTTCCACTCTCAAGACATGCATAATACTCACTCATTTACAAGGATTTTAGTTGCAATTGCTAAGAAGTTCGACAATAAGGTGCAGGGATGGAGAACTCACCAGGATGGCAGACTTACATACAAAACACATGCATATAAATGGCTAAATCCTAATGAGGATGGTATTTATAAATCAAATAGCACTAATAAACCAATAGGATGACAACTATCATCTTTTTAATCAATCTGAAAATGACCTAAATACACATTCAGGAATAAATACAGTAAAGAAAGAGATGATGGCTGAACAGATCACAACAAAAGAGCATATATCATGAATAAGTAATATGAGAAGCTTAAAAGCATTATTGGCTCATAAATCCCCGAAGTTGAACCCTTATTATAAAATTAATCATGGGCTTTATAGCCTTCTACAAAAAATGACAGATCTTGAAACTTCGATCTATTTTCACAAAAAATACTCAGAAGTGATAGTTTTTTAGATTAGGTTTTAAAACCCTAGCTAACTATTTGGATATCTATTTCAAATATCTAGTTCACTGAGCGAATACTAAATAACTGCAGTAGTCGCTGATAATCACCACTACTGGTTCAATGTGAAATTTCCGCCAAAAGCTAGTGTTTTGATGGTTAACTAAAGTGACCTTTCCTGTTTAATCTGCCAGTGTTTTCTACCTTGTTGCTGCAGTCGTCGATCAGAAGCTCTGACCTCTAACCTGTCGACACCCCAAACCTCAATGCTACTGCAATGTCAGTGCCTTAAATGACTAACGTTGCAACAGTTTATGCATCGATGATCAGAAGCTATGTCTTCTATCCCATCGACACCTTAGACCGAAACACTGCCGCTATTTCGGAGGTGAAATGAACTAATTTTATCACTGTCGAAAATTGTTTGATGAAGGAATAAGGATATTAGTCCTCTATGCCACCGATGGGTAGTCATGTTATTCACCAATGCACGGCATCACTTTTGTTTTACTTTTTCAAAACTTTATACTTTTTAACTGTCGGCGATTTTTCTTTATCGCTATCAGAGGTCAGTAGAAGTTTGAATTGGAGCGTTATTTCTCTATGCTACCCTTGTTTCAAAGCTTTAAACCACTAGCTTCACAATTGGAAATCATAAGCTCTAGCCACTATCCCATTGGCGCATTAGACCTGAATGTTGTCACAGTGTCGGCGTCTCAAATCACTAGCATCGCGACGGTTTCTACATCAATGATCGGAAGTTGTTTCCTATAAGTCGTTGATGCATTAGAATTGAGCACTGCCACAGTGTCAACGGTTCAAATCACTAATTTCTAAGCATCGGTGATCGGAAATACTAGCCACTAATCTGTCGGCGATCGGATGCTCTGGCCACTAAACTCTTCGTCGGCGATCAGAACTCCAAACCACTAACCATCGACACTTTAAACTGCTAACCATCGAAACTTTAAACCACTAGCTTCATGATCGGCGATTGGAATCTCTAGCCACTATCTCGTCGGTGCCTTAGACTTGAGCACTGTCATAGTGTCGACGGTTCAAATCACTAATTTCTAAGCATCGACGATCGGAAATACTAGCCACTAATTTGTCAGTGATCGGATGCTGTAGCCACTAAACTTCTTCGTCGATGATCAGAACTCCAAACCACTAACCATCATAAATTTAAATCACTAGATTCTCCATAGTGGTGGTGTAGTTGAGGACTAAAATTCCAAAACATCGGCGTAATAGAGGACTACACCTTCGATCACTATTTAAAAATGTTCCGATGGCAGTAAAAAATTTAGCAATACGCCTAACCGCTGAAGGGGTTTTCCACCTGTTATTTATCTTCCAAATTTCAGTGGCTAATGAGATGTTCTGATCCTTTCCCAAGCCACTAAAAGCTATAACTTATGAAATTTTTACCCAAATAAAAAAACAGAGGATTTCAAACTGTCAGTGATATTCATATCCTTCATTACATGAGTTAAATTATTCATACTATCAAAATAAATTTATTTTGGGAGATAAAAAGTGGTAAACCACTGGATTGCAAAGGTCTCAACCAACAATTGTCTCCTGGAAGACCTATATTCAGTAACCCCACCCAAAATGGCAGAGACAAAGTCACAACTAGCTATCCACGAAGTGATTGTAAGGTTGCTGGAGCCTTTAGAACACAAAACAATTGTCGTAGAAGTTGATGCATGGAATGAATTCATCAAAAGTCCAGCTGGGCCTTCTTGAGTTTTGTTTTATCTACATGTGGAATCTTGTGTAAATTATTTTATCTTATTTCCATTTTCCTAGTGCAAGTCACTAGAGGAAAATTTTGTAAGTCGAGGAGTCAAGGAAGCCCAAAAGGCAGTGGTAGTTCAAAAATCATTTGTAAAAGTGTATACATAAGAGTAGAGGATAGATTAGAAAGGAATTTTCACTAGTGCATACATGCTGTTATTCGTATGAAGAATTATTTATTTTATGAATAAAGGAGAACCAAATTTTGCTGGAGGAAGGACTGTACAAGTTTCAAATGGATTGTGTGGATTGCTAATGCTGAACTACTTCTTAGTTAGTTGCTATGCAACTATGAGATCATTATAACTTAATGAATTATTTCTACAATGATGAATGGTTTTACGTTCTATAAGAAATATTGTGCATACAATGAGTAATGAATGTTTTAACATTACAAAGCTATCTTTGTTTATATTTTCTGCTGTGATTATGTATGTAGAATTTAAACAACTACTTGTAGGATTCAATATGCAACATTACAGTACATTACTCTATTAGATACAATTCTTCTCCCCTTGGGGATAGGTTAGATACAGAGAATAACTTAGAATACATTAGTCTTTTTTAAATTAGAAGTGATTGAGAAGCAATGATTCACGTAAGGCGAGAGGTAAGGACATGCGCAGCTCTTCGGAGGTTCTTGTGTATCAATCACTTGCATTTAGTTTAGGCACTTGCATCTCATCCTTAAACATAAAATCATATAAAATGTGGATCGGGCCGCAACCGGTAAAAAAGACTTAAAACGCTCTTTTAATTCTACGGTAGCTGGGCCGCTAACCAGATACATTCCCCATACCAAACAGTAAACGATCTAGTTGGGAACACTTATTGGGGAGAATCCATACTGTTGGTACATGGGATTTTCCAGGCGTCAACAGCTCAATACGTTGTTTCATGGTTTACATAGCTTGAAACTAAAATAAAGTATGATCAACATGAGTCTTCTTGGCAGTATTTTCCCAACATGATTTTAATAGGTTAGTACATCCCCCTAGTAAAAACTATCCAGTGGCTCAACTTCAACATAAAGAGGTTGAATACATGCCCCCCAAGATTTTTTTCATCTACCTAATCTTTTTCCTTTATCAAACATAAAATTCTGGTCTACTCCTAAGAAAAGGTTCACCAGAGACCAAAGAAGAAAGAGGATCGAAAGGTAGATGAAATGAAGGTTCCAGACCTAAAAAGGATAGAAGGATCGCTTCAAAGGGATGGTATGCTTCATTTTTACACAATATTGAAACATAAAAGAACTATTCTTGAAGGATGGTTTCAATTTTATGCAAGCTTGAAACTCAAAGGTAAACTTTGCTTGAGAAAGCTTATTTCATTTTTTAATGAGCTTGACATGGAAATGTAACTATGCTCAAGAATGATTTCATTTTTACACAAGATTGAAACCAAAAGGTAAACTATGTTTTAGGTTGGTTTTATTTTTTAACTATCTTGAAACCAGAAGTAAACTATTCCCAAGGCCAGTTTTATTTTTTAACGAGCTTAAAACTAGAAATAAACTATGCTCAGAGACCTGTTTCATTTTTTGACGAGCTCGACACAAAATCAAAACTCTGCTCATTTCAGTTCTTAGCCAACATGATGTCTAGAGGTTGGTAGGTTTCCCCCATTACATAATAAGCTATAATATTAACTCTAGTATGATGTCCAACGACTAGATACATGCCCTCCAAGATTCCCCGTCATGGGAAGAAGCTACTGATTTAGAAATGATTGAACTTCGTCATGATGTATAGAGTCAATAGACATGGTTGATGATGGGGAAGGAACCACAAGAACATGTGGGACATTTAGGGAAGTATGATGACTGGGAGTCATGTGATGATCAGGTTTAACAAAGGAAAACTTATCAATGGTCACAATATTCCCATCATGGGGAAAATGCATCACTCAAAAGAGTGTGGACACTACATCTTTCCTGACGTAAACCTAATATTTTCCAAGGAGTGTATTAAAATACAATGGACCTTGGACTACCATAACATCAATATAGATAGTTTTCCCTCCTAATGTAATATGAAAATGAGGAAGTTTCCCTAAAGTTGCAATAGGTATTCTATTAAAATCCAGTATATGGCCAGAAGCAAAAGCTTAGGAGAACTAATATCTTTCCAAGCAGTTGAGGGTAGAATACTAACAGAATCCCCTTCATCTAAAATAGTGCGAATAATGATCCTAACAGTAACTTGGAAATATATATGGAAAGGAACAATTGAATTAACATGATATTATGTTATATTAATCCAATCAAAGGAAATAACCTCAGTACTTGGAGAGGGTTCTGTTGAAATAGAAAAGATTTCCCCTTGCATAGAAAAATCAGAACTGATTACAAAAGATTCATATGTTTTTATTTCACTCTCAAGTGGAAAAGAGGGACAAGGTAAATATTGTGTCAAAGTGAATACTTTAGTCTTAACACTCTTGGGAGAAAGAGTGGGAAGAAGTGGAGAAGACATCGAATCGACCACTTGAACTTCAGTCTTCAAAGGAAGAGTGGGATCAAATACAGATGAAACTGAATTGACCACTTGTTCAACCAATGGGAGGTCAAGAGACAACTTACGATAACTTATTGGAAGCCATTGACAGGGAACAATAATATATTTCAACAACTGTGAAGCTTCATCCATGTGAGGAAAAAGGTAAGTAAGGTGCATGTCCTTGCAAAACAAGCAAGGATTTATGACTTTTCCCTTTTGACTCCTTACCACAAAGTCACTAGTTGATGGAGTATCATCAATATAATGACCAAATTCTGATGCCACAAGGTGTTGGGAGATACTAAGACACACTTCCAAAACTTGGGAAAGACCAATACAATCCTTTAGAAGTTGATCACGCTTACAAAGCCTGCAAGGGAATTTTGGCTTACGAGTAGTTTTGGTAGGTATTCCAACACACTCACTAGGAAGAGTAGTTAGTTGAGGCTTGATTAGTAGTTTTCCTTTCTTATTCTTAACATTCCTTTTCTTCTCCTCCTTATTCACTTGATTACTAGTACTACAACTTTCAACAGGCGAAGAGGGATAAAGGGGAGAATACACATCTGGTGAAGAAGGTGGAAAATTCATAGGAGGTTGGTTTTCTCATGAAGGAGAATTACCATCTGAGACACAAGGTGGCCATGAGAGGAGGAACAAAATTTCCAAATTAAGGAAAAACAAAAGGTTCCCCTTGAGAAGTGACATCTTGGTTGGTAGTACCAAAAGGCATAGCCATAGCTGTATAACAAAGCTATATCTCTTTCTAATACTTTTAACTGTATAAGAAACAAGCGCTATTCAGTATAAAGAAACAAGAAAACATGCTATAGGAGTGGTTTAAAAGTTTGGATCCTCATAGGATTTTCAAATCACCACAACTCACGATATACTACAGGTTCCAATAGTAAAACAAAACAAGGAGGATTTGGACCGTACCCTTTCTTGAATATCTGACTACCTGGACGACACATGTGAGCAATCTCCCTGAGTGATATTATCGATGTATTGCGGTGAGCAATCAAAGTGATTTTCTCACTTGGTCTCAATGTTATACCTAAATCTTGTCACCGTCATGTGATGAGATCCTTAACCCCTGTGTTTCCCCTTAATCCCAAAACTTGGAGTGGAAAATTGCTCTGTTTGTCAATTCTACTTGAACAAACCTAGCACCACTCTTACCTTTTGGCTGATGAGTGGTACCCTGTTCAGCACCACCTGTATCCTATTATAGAGAAGTGGTGACACCGCCTATAGTCTTTTTTCTTAAAGTGATTCTCACATAAACCGCTTTGTCATAAGGGAACAAAAGAGGTACCCTGGGTAAAATGGGAAAAAGAGAATTTTGTCGAGGCTTATAGATCATGAGCCTTGTGTCCTCCCTTATCCCTATCAATATGGGTTAGTTTGAGCTTGAGATCCCCCTTGGTAGGATCTTGGATCCAACTCACCCACAATTCTTTCAACTATCCCTATCCATTGAGCCTTATAAATACAAGCTCATATCCATAGTTGAGGGGGCGAATTGAATAGGTACTGTTATGCTGTTGAATTGACTACCTAGTCCAAACCATTGGAGAGCATAGAGAGAAAGTCGGAGCTTTTGGGGATGAAGTGTTTGTCTCATGGAGGAGCTTGTCGACACTAAGGCAACAGTTGTAAGCTTCTTCATTCATTCTTAATGCAAAGCTGATTTCCGTCCCACATATCTATAGTTTTGATTTCACATGTATATGTTACTAGATTCCTTATTCACTGGTATGGATATGTAGATGATTTTTTGGTAGCTTTGATGTGCTTGTATGATTGAAATGTTTGCAGGTACATAGGTTCAAAATAAAAGTAGTATTCTAGGTGTCTACAACATTCAGGGAAGGTATTCATCCTTTGTCATTCACTCATTTGTTCTATATCTGAACCATTCAGTCCAGAGGAACAAATTTTGTCCACAGAAGGTACAATATTCCTGATAAAAAATCTAGAGACTCCACTGGGGATCAAAGCAAATTTCAGTTGATATGATCTTCCTCAATCCTTGAACCCTTGTCTGAATCCAGGCTCCATCTCCAACTCTCTTCAGTCAGATCTGCCATCTAAGTTAGTGAATTTTGGTTTAAAAATTTCAGAACGATTTAGATCAGAACTATTTTGACCTTATATACTCTTTTTTACTGTCAATTCATCAGTCTTTACCCTGATTTGAGCAATTTTTAAACTTGAATTTCGTTCTCCTTGTGTTTTGGATCTATTCAAGGAACCGCACATGTGTTGTTGGAAACAAGCGGTGCCACTTTTTGAACTCTGTTAGCCATATGTGGTGCCACCGCCTAAACCTCATTAGCCAAAAGCGGTGCTCCTCCAGAACTGCTCTGTTAAGACCTCTCCAATGCGGTGCCAGGTAGGTCATGTCCCAGACTTTGTATTTTGATTTTTGTGTGTTTTTTGGCTTACTTTTTGATGAAAATGAAGTGTATCACTTATCATATCCCTCTAAGCCTCATGCTTTGGGGGAAATTCTATTATACCTAAATCCTGTCACCATCATGTGATGAGATCCTTAACCCCTATGTTTGCCCTTAATCCCAAAACTTGGAGTGGAATCTTTCTCTATTTGTCAATTCTACTTGAAAAGACCTAGCACCACGCTTACCTTTTGGTTGATAAGTGGTACCCTATTTAGCACCGCCTGTATCCTGTTATAGAGAAGTGATGCCACTACCTATAGGATTTGTTCTTAAATCAGTTCTCACCTAAACCGCTCTGTCATAAGGGAACAAAAGTGGTACCCTGGGTAAAATGGGAAAAAGAGAAGTTTCTCGAGGCTTCTAGATCATGAGCCTTGTGTCCTCCCTTATCCCTATCAATATGGGTTAGTTTTAGCTTGAGATCCCCCTTGGTAGGATCTTGGAGCCACCTCACCCACGATTCTCTCAACTATCCCTATTAATTGAGCCTTATAAATACAAGCTCATATCCATAGTTGAGGGGGAGAACTGAATAGGTATTGTTTTGCTGTTGAATTGACTACCTAGTCCAAACCATTGGAGAGCATAGAGAGCAAGTTGGAGATTTTGGGGATGAAGTGTTTGTCTCATGGAGGAGCTTATCGACACTAAGGAAACAGTTGTAAGATTCTTCATTCATTCTTAATGCAAAGCTAATTTCCGTCCCACATATCTGTTGTTTTGATTTCACATGTATATGTTACTAGATTCCTTAGTCACTAGTATGGATATGTAGATGATTTTCTGGTAGCTTTGATGTGCTTGTATGTTTGACATGTTTGCAGGTACATAGGTTCATGATTGAAGCAGTATTCTAGGTGTCTACATCATTCAAGGAAGGTCTTCATCCTTTGTCGTTCACTCATTTGTTTTGGATTTGAACCATTCAGACCAGAGGAACAACTTCTATCCGCAGAAGGTGCAATATTCCTAATAACAAATCTGGCAACTCCGCTGGGGAGCAAAGCAAATTTCAGTTGATATGATATTCCTCAGTCCTTGAACCCTTGTCTGAATGCAGGCTCCATCTCCAAATCTCTTTAGTCAGATCTGCCATCTGAATTAGTGAATTTTTGTTTAAAAATTTCAAATTTGTTCAGATATGAACTATTTTAACCTTATATGCTCTTTTTTACTGTCAATTCATCAGTCTTTACCTTGATTTGAGCAATTTTTTAACTGGAATTCTCATTCTCCTTATATTTTGGATCTATTCAAGGAATCGCACATGTGTTGTTGGCAACAAGCGGTGCCACCGCCTGAACTCTGTTAGGCATACGTGGTGCCACCGCTTGAACCTCGTTAGCCAGAAGCGGTGCTCGTCCAAAACCGCTCTGTCAAGACCCCTCTAGCATGGTGCTAGGTAGGCCCTATTCCAGACTTTGTATTTTGATTTTTGTGTGTTTTTGGCTTACTTTTTTATTGTTATATTCCTTCTGCATTCAAAGAGAGTTTATGTTTCTTGCATTGGAGTTTACATTCTTTTATTTTCTTGAAACCTCTTGCTCCTTTCTGTAGATATTATTCGTTGGAATTGGAAAATATACATTTCATTTTCATGAGTAGGTTTTGGTTTGTTTTGGACTTGGAATGCGTGAGTGATCCATGTTGTTTTGAGTCTTTCTTTGCTTGGATGATTCTTGTTTCCTTTTGCATGCTGATTTTTTCAGTGCTTGGTAGGAAAGATTGGTTCTTCGTTTCCTTGTTTGTTTCAAAGAGAAGTTTTAGTTTTCTCTCTCTTTTTCTTTATTCGCAAGTTTGTTGAATGATTTTATTCTTTTTTTGTGCATGATTGTTTTGAAATTCTAGATCTTACTTTCATTAATAAGAAATATTTGTTTTAGCTTTGCGTGCATTAGAGTTAGTTTTGTTTGGAAATGTTAGTGAAATCATCTTTCCATCAAGTTCTTATGCATCTTTTTCAAGCATGAAAAGATAGGAAACCTTTTTTATTTATTTATGTTTGATGTTCTCTAGAGCTCTTTTTTATTTGCTTTGAAGATTGTTTGGGGTGCATTGATATTTCACTTTTCATTTGAAAAGGTAGAATTGTATTCGCATTTGGGTGTGCATTTTTGGGAAGAAAAGTAAATCTCTCTCCCTGTCTTAGGTAGAATTTCATTGAAGAGGAAAACTTGCATTATCATATATATCAGTGTGCATCTTATTTAGTTTCAAGTTTTCACTCCATGGTTCCACCTAAACACATGAGATAAAATTAACGGTAGTACTAGGTTAAAACTTTTACTAGGTTAAAACTTTTAGCAATTTGAGTCGTAAGTAAGAGACGTGTTCGGGCATTGTTATACGTAGGAGATGTTGCTACTTGTCCGCACTACATCCCAGGACTTACGTGGCTCTTCCATGTACAATCAGTATATCGAATGGCCTTTCATGTACCCTTGAGGTATATAGAAAGGTACTTCATGTACTCGATTGTATATCGAAAGGCCCCTTGTGAACAGTTGTGCATTAGAAAACACTACTACCGATTTGAGCTCCCTGGTACCTTGCGTATATCGAGAGACCCTTTTAGGAATCCTCAAACCATCCGAGTTATCCTTTGTCCTGTATTGTGATGTTCCTGACTCTTATCCACTCCTTTCACATGTTTTCTGGTTGCTTTTAGTTTGAGTAGTACTTGCTTGTGTGTTATACCAAAATCCTGTCACTATCATGTGATAAGACATTTGACATACCTACTTGCCCTGAATCCCAACTTCTTGAGTGGAAACCCATACTAAATGTCAATATTTCATACAAATTCCCAGCACTGTGCTTACCTTGTTATCTATAAGCGGTACCCTTGTTCACACTGCCCATCCCCTCTTTCCCACAAGCGGTTATTACCAGAACCACTCTATTAATGAAGGAGAAATGCGGCACCCTGGGTAAAAAGGGAGAAAGAGAAGTTTCTTGAGGCTTCTAGATGATAAGCCTTGTGTCCTCCCTTATCCCTACTATTGTGAGTTATTTGAGCTCGAGATCCCTCATCCTAGGATCTTAGAGGCCACCTAACCCACTAATCTCTCAACCATCCCTATCCATCTAGCCTTATAAATACAAGCTTATGGCCATGGTTGAGGGGGAGAAATCTTAAGGTATTTTTATGCTTTTGGATTGATCACTTGGTCCATATCATTGGAGAGCATAGGGAGAGCTAGAATCAGATCTTATGGGGATGTGAATGCTTGGTTTCATGGAGATGCATGTCAACAGTAAGGCTTGGTTGCAAACTTATTCATATTTCTTTAATGCAAGTTGATTTCTATCCCACATATATTGTTGTTATATGATTTTACATGTATGTTTTTAGATTCCTTAGTCACTAACATAGATTAGTAGATTATATTTTGGTGGTTTTGATATGTTCGTGTGTTGAAGCTTATTGTAGGTACACAGGGTAACAATTGAAGCGTCACATTCCAGGTATCTACGGCGTCTAGGGAGAGTCTTCAACCTCTATCCTCTATTTGTTCTGGATCTAAACCATTCAGACCATTGGAACACCTTGTTGTCCGTAGGAGGTGAAATATTCCAGCTAACAAATCTGGCGACTCCTTCTTACCATGATTACTAACCATAGATCTTTGGTCAAGCGAAGAAGAAGAAAGAGAAGGGTAAAAAGAAGAAGGATAAGAAAGATAAAAAGAAGCAACCATTTGCTCCTGATGGTGCTCGTTCTAAGAGAACACCTAGAAAACCCAAGTTCCCTTGTAAGCTTTGCAAGGGGGACCACCTTCTTAAGGAGTGTCCCGGTCTCTCCCGTGTATAAGAAGAGTGGTCTAAAAGGTCCAAACCATCTATTTCATCAACCTCTGATCATCATGTTGATGATACTCCCTCAACCAGTGACCCATTGGTAAAAGGTCGTAAGGGTAAATTCTTATATCCTTGTTTGATATACAAGGCTATGCATCGTACTTTTATTTGTCCAAGCATGGATGAAGCTTCACATTGGTTGGAAAATATTACTGATCATCAACAGGTGATTCCAACAAGTGATAGTAAGTTATCTTTCAATCCCCACTGGTTGACCAAGTGGTCGATTCAGATTTATCTGTGGTTGATCCCACTCTTCCTTTGGAGAGTGAAGTTAAAGTGGTCGAGTCGGTGTCATTTCCACCCGATCCCGCTCTTTCATCAGAGAGTGTTAAGACTGAAGTAGTCTCTATGAACAAATATTCGTCTTATTCTTATCTTCCAGTAGAGAATGAACTGAAACCTGTTGAAGTTTTTATGCTTCATTCTGATTATTCTCGACAAGAGGAAATTTTGTTTGTTTTGACAGAACCCTCTCTGAGTAGTGAGGTTATTTCCTTTGACTGGAGTAACCTAATAGAGTCTCATCTTCATTCGAGTGTTCCTTTCCAGATAGTTGTGAATGTTACTGCTAGGTGGATACTTCGCACTATTGTTGACAAAGGCGCTTCTATTAGTATTCTATCCTCAACTAATTGGCAAGTTTTAGGCTTTCCTTAGCTTGTTCCATCCACCGATCAGATACTGGATTTTAATCGAAGACCTACCGCACCTTTAGGGACCCTTCCTTAATTGCCTATTACATTAGGAGGGAAAAATGTTTGTATCAATGTTATGGTGGTCCAAGGTCCTTTAGATTTAAATCTGCTCCTTGGACATGATTATGTTTATGCCATGAAGGCTGTTGTGTCCACACTCTTTCAAGTTACGCATTTTCCCCATGATGGGAAGATTGTGACCATTGATCATCTTTCCTTTGTTACACCTAACCATCACATGACTACTAGTAATCAGACTGCCCTGAATGTGCTGCATGTTCTTGTGGTTCCTTCCCCTTTTTCTAATTAGCTTCTTCACATCATAGGTAAAATTGGGGGCATGGATCTAGTCTATGGACATCAAAATGGAGCTAAGCCGCTAGCTTTTATGTAATGGGGGCAACCTACCAACCTATGGATATCATGTTCGGTAGGAGCAGGTTTTAGAGCATAGTTTACTTTTGGTTTCAAGCTTGTTAAAAAGTAAAACCACTCCTTAAGCATAGTTTACGCTTTTGGTTTCAAGCTTGCATAAAAATGAAACCATGTTTTGAGCAAAGTTCCCATTCTGTCTCAATCTCGTTAAAAAATGAAATGGATTCCTTTGAGCAAATTTCCCATTATGTGTCAAGCTCATTAAAAAATGAAACAGATGCTTATGAGCAAAGTTCCCATTCTATGTCAAGCTCGTTAAAAAATGAAATGGATCTCCTTAAGCATAGTTTACCTTTTGGTTTCAAGCTTGCATAAAAATGAAATCATTCTTGAGCATAGTTCATTTTCTATTTCAAGCTTGTTAAAAAATGAAGTAGGTCTCCTTAAGCATAGTTTACCTTTTGGTTTCAAGCTTGCATAAAAATGAAACCATGTTCCAAGCATAGTACCTTTTGTTTCAAGCTTGTGTAAAAGTGAAACGGATCCCCTTGCCTTGAGTCAAGTCATCCCTTTAGTGTTAGAACTTGAACCTTCTTTTCACCTGCCTGATTCTCGTTCTTCCTACCCCCTGGTTAACATTTTCACATCAGTAACCAGGTTTTTAGATTGGGTATGGAAGAAGAATCATTAGATGAAATGAATCTTGGGGGCATGTTGAGCTGCTAGCAACCATGCTAGGGGTAAGCTTCGCTAGCAATCATGCTGGGGGAAATATTCCAACCTCTGTATACCATGTTAATGGTATTTTTTCAAGCATAGTTTACCCATTTGTTTCAAGCTTACGTAAAAATGAAACCAATCCCTGAGCATTCTTTCAACTGATCTTCGAGCTCGTTAAAAATAGTAAGATGGTGTTGAGCTTACTTTTCATTTTTTGTGCTTTGGTTAAAACATGAAAAGTTGTTTGAGCTTAGTTTATTAATTTTTCGTGCTCTGGATTCAAACATGAAAAAGGTTAATGGAGTCTTCTTTTCACATCTTTTTTAAGATTCCTTAAACATGAAAAGATCATTGAGTTCGTTTCTGAATCTTTCCAGCCTCATAAAAAGTGACATTGTGTAAAGAAACCTCATGGAGTCCTCTTTAAACTCTTTTTAGGCTCCTTAAATACGAAAAGATTGTCGATTACTTGTCTCCTTCATACTCGTAAAAGTATTTGAAGAGTTGTCCTTTCGATGGTAGGTTATCTCTTTTTCGGTTTGGATAGGACTACTTATGAAAAAGGAACACTCCAGCCAATCATGACTGGAAGAGTTCTCTAAGGTATGATTTTATACTTTTTCAGGCCTTAGAGACTAAATCATACGAAAAAGGACCCTTTGGAGTTTTCTTCATTATTCGTTCAGACTCTCTAAACATGAACAATACCGAGTTTTCTTTTGGTGGACTCGTTAAAATTAAACATTGAAAGACTTGTTTAGGGAACGAACCCCTCCTCTCTCAAGTTCATAAAACATATGAGTCTGGACTTGTCTTTTGACAAGCTATATCGAGTGTTTGTTACCCTCTTTGAACTCGTAAAACTGAAAAGAGGCACTCATCAATCATGGTGGGTGAAATGGGAAGGGAATCATTTTGCAAATAATGGTAGTTGTTTGTCGTTACCTTTGAACATGGCACTTGTTTGCACAATCATGTCAGTCAATTGGGTATTCAGGTGATCTCCGTGATGATCCACTTTTATGAGTCATGTCACTTCTTTGATTCTTTCAAAATAATGCATTGTCCACTATCGCATTGTGTGTCTCTCCCATGTAGTCACGTTGCCAAGTCTTTTTGTCATGCCCACCGGATGTTCAAAGGGGATTTTAAGAAGTTTTACCTCTGCAGTCCACACAGTCTTTGTGTCAGTATTTTTGAGTCAATCTTGTGGTTACTACATTCACATCATTCCAAAACTATGTTCTGAGTTTCATGTCATCGATGTGGGACTCATCATGGCCCTCCTTCAACGAGACTATTCCCGTCGACATCAGCTCATCATCCAGGAAATATTTTTAGAAACAATATTTAGTACCTTGAGATCTATATGCCTTAATGAAAAATTCTCCCGCTCTCGACATAGGTTCACATCATTGGCCTTTGACCGATAGAATCGACTGAGTGTTCGACATCAGGACATCTATTCACACTTAGTAGATTGTACTAGAGTACCTTGGGAATTGTTAAGTCATGAATTTGTTTTCTTCAGTCTTATATTTTGTTTGTGATTTTTGTTTTAAGCTTGCTCATTTACTTACTTTTAGGAAATTTTGGTTGGTTTAAAGTGAAATTTTGATTTTTGCTTTTAGGTTTTCATTATGTTTTGTTTTTCTTATGGCTCTGAAGGGTTCTATAGGACATATGTTGATTAAAGGTTTCACAAATAAACAATAAGATCAAAGTTTACCATATAAACCTTATTTAAAATGGAATTAATGGTTAAAAAAACACCAAATTTGGTTTTAAAACTTTCTTGTAGCGCAACGGTAAAAATTTTACAATGAGGTGCTACAAGAATATCGTGGGTGCTAAATTTGTCAGTTTTTGCGCCAAATTCTCCCATGATTTCGCTCCTGGATGACTAATCACATGTGTAGGCAGGTTTGATACATGTTTCATTAAAGATAATCATGCAAACAGGTGTGGTCTATGTCGTGAGGAAGATCGTGGCAGTCAGAAGTTAGGGCTCGGTAAATCATGACAGACAGAGGGACGAGGCGAGATTGACGGGAAAGAGGTTCTCCACATAGGCATTACGAAGCTAGTGGAGAAGTGGAATGAAGACAAATTGCTTAGAATCCAGAATTTGAAGTTGAAGAAGAGAATTTAGCGTTTTCTCAGCACGACAGTTGGAAGTAAGCTGAAGACTTGAGGACACCTGGATGGCTAAATTCGACATTCAGATAGTCTAAGGATCAAATTTAAACACCTGCAGTAAGCCGGGAGTCAGGTATTCTGCGTGACTTTGGTCATGGCCTGCTAAATTGGGGGTATTTCTATTAAGGCTTGTTATGTTAAATTGATTAAAGAAAGCATAAATTCATGTTTTTAACAAACTCCCAACGATGAGAGATCAGTCTAAAAGATTGAAATGAACATCTTGGATGTTAGTTAAGTTCAGCAACAGCTTTGTTATAGATTTTTGGTGCTCTATTTGACCCAAGTTACCCAAGCTCAGTATAAAACATTCCCTGCATTGACAATAGAATGAACTGTATAAAATCAAGGACAATCAGCCAGGGAAAATCCAAAGGAGAGTTGACTATAAAAACTTTGAAAACTGGAGAAAAAAAAGGGGTTTTTAAGTCACTAACAAGTTCTTAAAATTAGATAGAAACATCACTAAGCCTTGGGAAAGCAGATGAAGAAAAGTGGGAAGACCAACAGGGCTGAACCCACTAAGCTGAATTGGATAGACAAGTTTCCTGGATGTGCATAACTCTTTGAGAATGCTAGATGGTTGGACTTCTTTAAGAAGATTGATGGATATAACACCGAAGTTTCTCATAAATTTGCTCAATGTTATAACCAAGATACAGTATCATTTGACACTCTGAAATTCAAATTAACTGTAGAGTTGGTGGCTGAAGCAATAGGAGTCAGGAATGAAGGAGAGATTTGGTTCAAAAAGGTGCCATTTACCTTCAATGCCCAAAGGTATCTTTTTCCTGGCATTATTCTAGACTGGAGAAAGGGAGTGCTCATCCAGAATTTCAGAGCTGAATGGGTAGAGCCCATCAAAATTCTACAAAGCTACATTACTTGTGAAGGGAGGTATGCTTTTGTCTTCAAGTATCATTTCAGGTTCCTTCAGCACTTTGCTGGTGAATCAAGGATGAGTCTCCCTTTCTTCTCGTTAAAGAGTTTGCAGAAAATGTCAAGCAGGATCAAGGAGCATCATGACCACACTGCACAGTCCATCTTTCATCATGGATTGATCAAGCTTATTATTAGCATTTTTCTGCAAAGAGAAGGAAAGACTTGGGACTACTTTCTCTTTTGGTATGGGTTCCAAATTAACCATGAAGGACATCCTACCAAAAAGCATGTTGATAAGGGAAAAACCCTAATTCAAAAATTAGGACAAAAAGTCAAGGCTGAAGATAAAAAATGTGTCAAACTTAAGGAAGTGGTAAAACCTTCAAAGGGAGATTATGAATCTCGATAGCTTTCAGTTGACAGCAAGAGCAAAAGTTTGTTGTTTATTAAAAAGGAAACCCAGCCTGTGCAAAATAAAGCACCAGTAGAAGCACTCATTGGTGAAAAAATTCTTTTTATAGAAAAGGTTTTAGGAGAAGAAGAAGATACTAAGGTCCAACAACAAAGCCTAATTACCATTTTATCTAAAGATGAAGGATACTTGTTGGAAGGAGATGAGTTGACTGTCAATGCTGAGACTAGGGTTGGTATACACAGGGAATTCTATAGTCAAGAGGATAAGACAATAAAGCCAAAGAAAAAAGAAGATCAAGGTTAAAGCTATGGAGTTTTCCACGGTTATACATCAAGGAAAAACTTTGAAAATGGTGGGAGAGCTTGCACCAGGCTGGATACCCAAACCTAGACCCAAAAACAAATTGAGGATGAACATGAAAAAACTGCTAAACCCTAAGTTAAACAAAGAAGAGGTAACTATGATTGATACTTCTTCTTCAGATGAAAAGCTAGAATCTAGCAAAGGTAAAAGAAAAGGAAAGAAACCATTGAAGAAAGTGGAAGAGTCCAGCCTCACCGAAACCAAACTATCTGCTGTGTTTTTGGAATTAAGAGGTGAAATGTTGAAGGAACAACAGAAAGAAGAAATGGAAGCTTCTTATTCAGAAAATAATTTGTTGATGGAAGAAATTGCACCTACTGAAACATATAATCAAGAAGATCCAAGTGTTTATGGAGTTTCTACAGAGCTGCTGCCTGAGGATAAGGACATCTTCAGAAAGTTGAATATCCCATGGCTTCCTAGTGAACTACAGAATACAATAGGAGGCAAGTTTTTTGACTCAGAAAAGGAAAATTTGCAAAGAACCATCAAACACTATAAGCATCAAATGGAGTACATGCAAGAAACAAATTATGGTTTGATCATAACTAATAGAAAACTCAGGGAAGACCTAGGAGAAGTGAATGATCATTACCAAGAACTTATTTTAGTCTCCAAAGAGGCCCTAAAAATGAAAAGAAACTCATATTTACAGTGTGCAGAATTGAAACAGACTGTCAGAAGCCTACAGCAGCAGAATGAGGAGCTTACTAAAAGAATGACAGATATGGAAGCTGAGCAGCAGAAAGATAAGAAAAAGGCCCAAGCCTTAGATGGGATAGCTTTATTGGCAGAAGCTGCTAAAGACCTTTGAGTATTGTTAGCTAAAACAGTTACTTGCTATGTTTTTGAGGAATACTTTATTTTGTAATTATTATTTTGACATTATCCTATCGATGAGTAGGCTAAAAACAGTTAGGTTTTAGACTCTAACTAATTTTTTGAAAAACAGTATTTAGGAGGGTCTCAAAGAGAAAAAGGGGTTTGATTTTTGGCTGGCTTAAGGAGGTCTCTTGACTTGTTTATGAGATAAATACTTAAACTCTCATGTGTATTTGATGAACAAAATTATGAAATATATGATCCATATTACCCTTCAATCTGTGTTTTGGCTTCATTTCTAGCTTGTTTAGCTACATAATTGATAATTTCATTGCTGGTTTATAGTCTTTATGCTTGTAATGCTTGTCAGTTGTGGATGAACTTCAATGTTATGTTCTGTTGGATACATGGTTATTATATTATGCATCTCTATTCTTCTTTGCTTGTGATTCAGTTCCTATTTGGCTTATGAATGTATTCCCTTTTTGTCACCAAACTTCACAACCAGAAAAACCTTTCAGAAACCCTAAAACTCTAGTTTTGCTTGATTGAATATTTGATATTGTGTTTGCTTGTTTCTTTGTAGTCTGGAAACAATTTCTGGCACAAACATCTTTGGCGCCGTTGCTGGGGAACGAAGTTGAAAATATATTTTTCCCTAGGATACTTATCTTTTCACTGGTTATAAGAGGTGAACTTAAACCAGCACATTTTTAAGGCTACTTTTCGCCAGCTTGTCACAGTGGCTACTAAGGGAGTTGGAACTAGAAACAGACCTATTTCACCATTGCAGTTGGGTGTTACAGATCCTGAACATATATTGAAGACAACAAGGAATATTAGAAGGTCTCAGTCATTACCATCCCTATGTGACCCTGACCAGTTGGATTGTTCATCACGTTCACTTGTGTTGAGAAAAGAAGAAGAAACTTCACCTTGGTTAAAACCTATAATTCCTGATAGTAGTTTCCAAGTTTTCACTGATCCTCAATCTTTCAGAAAAGCTAAAACAACTTCCCCTGGTAAGATACCTCTTTTTCAATTGAAATTAGGTAAAAACCCCTTTCAGCCAAGTTCCAGTCAAACCTTTTCATCACCAAAGTCAGTCATTCCTAAAATGGTAGCCCAAAATCAGCCTATAGACATGATGGACCAGATGGTTGCAGCCAGATATGCACCATTGGTTTTGCCTCATCCTTTAAATGCACTACCTGGAGGTGACTATCAGAAATATTTACCTAGGTTTAATGGACAGGGGAAACTACAGTTGAAGAACACTGGGAAGCTTTCCTTAGTTATGCTAATAACCAAAACATTGAAGCCAAGGATGTATGGATGAGAATGTTTGTGCAGAGACTTGATGGAGATGTTAGGAAATGGTTCAGGGAGTTTCCTGCTAACTCAATCACTATCATTGAAGAACTTCATGATCTCTTCATGAGACAATGGGGTGACACCAAAGACCATACATACTACATAACTGAGTTTGGATCCTGTTAGGGCCCCAAAATTCGCAGGTGACAACAGTGAGGGATTCTCCCCAATCAACGTTCCCAACTAGCCCGTTGACTGTTTGGTATAGGGAATCCATCCGGTTTGCGGTCCGACTACCGTAAGTCAAAGTAACAAAACAAATATTTTACCGGTTGTGGCTTGGTCCACCATGTATATTTTTTGTATTTTTTTTGACTTAATGTATGATATGCAGGTGCCTAATTAACCATGCAGGGCGATAAGATACAAGGAGCAGTCACAATGTGATGCGCAGGTTCTTACCTCTCATATTAGACTCACTAGCATCTAAATCACCTACAACAAGAAAATAAACTAAATATCTAAACTATCCCTAGGGAGCAGGATTGTCATTTATAAGTGAGTAATACATTGTGTACATGCATTATGAAGAGTTATAGTTAGCTGACACATGAACAATTACAGATATTTAAACAACCAGATAGCCGATTATTTTATGAACAACATTTATTACTCACAGTGGAAAAACATCCAAAAGATACTGAAGAACATTCCACAAGAACATAGGTTCAAGAAGTTAAATATTCTCATAGTAAATTAAATATAGCTGAAAATGAAATAGTTCCTCTTCAACATTATTAATTTAGTCGCATTGATACATTCCACATTTCGCTCTCTCCAGCAGGCAAAAGTTGCACTTTCTGACTGTAAAATGAAGTAGTTCCTCTTAGAAGCAAAAGAGTTTACAAATTTTCTAAGGGAAAAAGCCCCTTCTTAGTTCTACTTTCCACTATTTAAACTACAACTGTAGACCGCTTGGGCTGCCCCCTCCAAACGCCTGACCCTTCAGTCCTTCAACGCTTCATATTACTTTATCTCGCATGCTCGTGATTGGCTGAATAACTATCGGAATTTTCAGAGCTGCTCCTCTATCGCCGTTCATTTTGTCCTTTTCATACGATCTGGCTCGTTTCGGCCTTGCTTCTACCAAACTGTTCATCTTCCTCCATGCCACGATAGTTTGAACGATCTCCCAAACCAACCTGCAACCAATTGACAAGCATCATTCATTGAAATAACATTTCAAAACACAGCATCAGATTCTACCGATTGAGCGACTATTCCACAAGAAAATGGCCCGTTGCACCAGGGCGAAATTCGGAAGGACATGGACATCGAAAGTCAAAGAGTTCGACCAGCCGCAAGCTCAATGAATTTGAGATCTGTAACGATGGAAGGGAAGGCTAAAGACACGCGATGCAGGCAGGAAAAATTCAGATCGAAAGTCGGCCAGGTTTAGACATCGGAAGGTAAAAGGATTTCCCAGCCGCAACAGTGGAAGAGAAAAGGCTTCGAACATATGTCGGAAAAGTTAACACATATCGGCAGTCGAGGAAATTCCCACTTCAGATGGAAAATCGGATTGGGAGCCGCAATGGCGGACAGGAAAAGGCTATCAGCCTCCGATTTCACATAAAACTGACGCCCGATAATAAGAAAACTCAAGTGTTTAGAAAACTTAAAATCAGCAAAGGTCAAACTGTTTCACCTCAGAGACAATGGTTCGTTCGAAGGGCAATTGATTTGACAAGCTTCAAACTAGCAATCCGAGTTCAATCCCGCGACCCACAAAAAAAAATTAACACAAGCATTCTCTAAAAACAAGTCACAAATTCATTTTCAGAGTCAACCAAAGTCAGAACGAAACCAAACATTTATGGAGTAAACGAAACCAACACAAATTATAAATGATGAGGAGGGGCCCTAAAATTTAAAAATTTTGGGGAGAAAAGTTGCAGCAGCAACAATTGGCGATTACCTGGTGAACCTAGATCTATGGGCGATTAACCTTTGAGTGACAGACTATTTAACAACAAAAGCATCATATTGAATTTTTCTAGCAATATGGATTTCTCAAATGACATAAGTGTGTACCTTTAATCATTGATGCCAGTCCAATTAGGGAGAGTGGAAACCAGAATCGTCAAGTCCAGATAACTATGCTGAGGCCAAAGGATGAGTTTCATTATTACCTTTGTCTTCAGGTGGTGGCTAATAGCTTTGGACACCACAGGATTGTAGCACATGGTAAACAGAAATATTCGTTTGTTCCTCATTCCCATGCCATTTTAACACTTTTTCTTGTGCTTTTGGACTTTGTCCCTTTTCATATGAGTTTGCTTACATGCCTTTCTTACTGAATTTTGATTCAGGATCCTCTATCCCATAGTGTCCTTTTGTGTGAGTGGTGTATTTCAAGTTTAAGCTCACGGACGGAGAGGATCTTTTGGCAATTTTAGTACTTATGATTCAGCATCTGCTTTGATATGATGCTTTTCGTATGATTTCTTTGATTCTTATCTGCCTCTTGGCATTCATTTCTTGGCATGGGATCATTTATATTTAATATACTGTTCACCTTACTTCTTTCCATGGGTCCTCTGCTGTCATCCCCTAGACATTTTATGTGTGACGTGGATGGAACCTCAACATAGTATTTCGGACTCTCTGAATCCAGTTTATTACACAGGGATTAAGCAGGAATTCAATGCACACAGAATCATTCGAGAAAACGACTAATTTGGAAGAAAATCTTTAATACAAACAGAAACCCACAGTCTGATCACTAAATTGTTTATCACTCCCAAAAATTCTGATGCTCCCCATGCAACCGTAGGTTCGTCCCCTTTATTGAAAAGAAAAATCAAACTAAAGCAAACTGAAAAACATGACTCAAAAGAACTATCAGACAGATTATTTATACACAAGACAGAAGAAATCAAACAACTCAGGAAAAATAAGGTTTGAGAACCAAACCATTTACCGATAGGTTCTCCTCCCACCCCTGCAGATCTTGTAACTTGTAAGTGGAAGGACCGAGCTTGGCTGTAATATGAAAGGGGCCTACCCACAACTGCTAGAATTTGGTATGCTTTCCTTTCTCATCATGGGGATGGTCCCATTTGAGGACTAAATCTCCTACTTCAAAGTCTTTTGTCCCAAATTTATTCTTGTCAAACCATCTTTTAACTGACTCATGTTGTTGTTTAAAGCATTCTTTGGCTTTAGATCTAGCCTCTTCTGCTTTCAGGAGATTATATATTCTTATCTGTAAGACTTCATAATCAGACCCTCTAGACTCTTGAGCTAGTATGGAATATGGTAGCATGATGTTGGGAGGAAGAATGGCTTCTTTTCCATAGACAAGGGTATAAGGAGACACTCCAATTGCAGACTTGGGGGTGACTCTATCAGCCCAAAGGGCATTTGGTAATGCTGAGTGCCAACTCCTCTGGTTTTCTACCACAGTCATTTTTAGGATTCTAATCAGATTTTTGTTAGAGGATTCAGCCAGGCCATTTCCTTGTGGATAGTAATTAGCAGAATAATGCAATTTTATCCCTTTATCATGAGAAAAAGCAGTCAATTTAATTGATGAAAAGTACTTGGAATTATAAAAAACTAACGAAACTGGAACTCCAAACTTGGTCATGATGTGGTCTTGTAAGAAGCTGATGAATTCATCTTCATTTATCTTGCGCAGCAGAATAGCTTCGACCCAGCGAGTGAAATAATCTGTAGCGGTCAGAATGTACTTGTGTTGGAGAGAAGAATTCAGTTTGATTTCTCCAATAATATCCAACCCCCATTGCTCGAATGGTTCCATGATCACCATAGGATTTAGGGGTGCTACCGCTTTAGGTTGTCTCCCACCACACCTTTGGCAGATGTCACATCTCCTGACATGTGCGTGTGCATCTTTAAAGAGTGTCAGCCAATAATAACCTACCCAGAGGATTTTGTGGGCTGTAGTGTCTCCTGAATAATGTGCCCCAGCAAGCCCGTCATGCAACTCCGTCATTACTTTCTTCGCATCTTCCTTTTCTAGGCATCTGAGAAGAACCCCATCGTAATTCTTTCTGAACAATACCCCTTCAACAATTTGATAAGATGCTGATTTAACGCTCTTCTTTGCTTGGAATTCCAGTGTTCTGGTAACAGCCCTGCCTGCAGGTAATGCACAAGGTCTCTATACCAAGACTCAGGAGCTGTAAACAAAGGACATACATCCATTACATGTAATTCTGCCTCATCCTCCCATACTTGTTCTTCGTTGTTCCCACTTTTAGTCATCAGTTTGCACAACCCTTGACCTTTCACTATAGAAGCTGGCTTGAATTCAAGGTCGTACTCTTGAAGAGCTATTACCCAATTGCCCCTTCTTTCTCCTAACTCTTTCTGTATGAGAAGGGATCTTACAGCTGGGTAAGGGACTATTACCTTGGCTCGATTTTTTAATATATAAGGTCTAAATTGCTTCACTGCCTTAAATACTGCGTAAGCTTGCTTATCAACGGCTAGATAGTTTAATTCATCCCCTTGCAGACTAGTTCTCATGAAGGATATTGGGAATTCATCCCCCCCTTCTTCCTTTTGGGTGAGCACAGCTTCCAGTGAGTCATCGGATGCAAATGTATACAAAATAAAGTCTTTATTAAAGTCTGGGATTTTCAGGGAGGGTGCATGTGCAACAGCAGTCTTGATTTTGCTGAAAGCATTCTTTTCAATTTCAGTCCACTTAAATTGTGCATTTTGTTTCACCATCTATTGCAGTGGCTTAACAATCTGAGCAAAATTAGGGACAAACCTTCGCACGAAGTTTATAGTGCCCATAAAAGACTGCATCCCTTTCTTATTATGGGGCAAGGGGATTTTCTCAATGGCTTTGAATATTTCTGGATCAATAGAAATTCATGTCTTTGAAACTATGTGACCCAGCAACTTTCCCTCTGTGACAACGAACACACACTTTTTAGGATTGAGGGAAATGCCATATTTTTGACAGCGTTCGAAAATTTGCTTTAAGTGAAACGCGTGCTCTTCCCTTTTCTTTGAGAATATTGTAATGTCATCAAGGTACACCACAACACTTCGTCCAATCAATCCATGGAAAGCTATGTCCATAGCCCTCTGAAATGTCACTCCAGCATTAATCAGCGCAAAAGGAATCCTTCTATAGGCAAAGGTTCCCCATTTAGTTCTGAACGTTGTCTTTAATCTGTCTTCTTCAGCTACTAATACTTGATTGTAGCCAGAGAAACCATCTAATCATGAAAACAGTTCAGAACCTGACACCATCTGTAGTAGCTGCTCCATGGGTGGCACAGGATAGTTATCTTTATCTGATGCACGGTTTAAGTTCCTGAAATACACGTAGAGTCTGATTTCCCCAGACTTTTTCCTTACTGGTACCAGATTTGATACCCACTCAGAGTGTCTGACTTTGAAGATGATTCGTGCGTCCAATAACTTCTTCACTTCACTTTGAATTAGCGGTTCCAATTTCGGATGCATTTTCCTCAAAGGTTGCTGATATGGCTTGACGCCTGCTTTAATGGGAACAACATGCTTGATGATGCTGGTATCATACGTTTTTAAGTCTTCATACGTCCAGGAGAAAACATCTTTATATTGTTTAAATAGACTGATGAATTTGTCTCGTTCCGTTGGCGAACAACATTTGCCGAGATTCACGAACTTAGGATTTGTTTCAGACCCTAAATTAATCAACTCAAACTACAGAGAGGAGCTGTGGGTCTTCACGTTGGGCGGTCTTCTGAATTTTTCATTTAGATCGAACATTTTTTCCAACGTTCTGACTCCTTTAGGAATGAAATTGTCGTATTTCATCTCTGTCTGATGCTCTTCATCGTCTATGATCGCTCCTTTAAATGCCTCATCATTTGTTAAACATTCTATGATCTGCTGGTCATCATCGAACACTCGTAGGTTCGTAATCATATCAGGTACAGAGGGCCTGAAAAGCAATTTGATAGAACATCGATTATTAGTGGGTACGAGTCTAGCAACTGATGTGGCCAATAGATCAGCAGCTGCATTTTTTATTCTTGGAATTGAAATAATGTTAAATGCATTAAAATATTTCAGCAACTCCCATACCTCGTTTTGGTAAGCCTTTAAGTGAGGAGAAATACAATGTATCTGATTCCGGATTTGTTTCACAATAATTTCAGAATCCCCAAAAACTTTTAGAATACTTACCTTTAATTCAATTGCCTTCTTTAGTCCCTGTACCAGTGCTTCATACTCAGCTATATTATTAGTACACTCAAAATCTAATCTACATGAAAGGAAATGTTTATTCTTCTGTGGGTCAATCAGGACACAGCCAGCCCTTGACCCTTCTAATGTCTTTGAGCCATCGAAAAATAAAGTCCAAAAATCATTAACTACTGAAAATGAATCTACTTCTATGGCTAAGTCTACTATTTTACAGTCAATCTCATCATCCTGTGAGAATCGAAGGAGATCAGGCTGGGTGTCAGATGTGTTGCTGGCTTCTTCTGCTTGATAATTCCCAGGCTCCAGCTCAATAAAATAGTTTCCCAAGAAAGAGTCCACTGGTACATTATTCTCATCCAGCTGAGTGATGTTATATTTCATATGAGGCTCTCTCAAAATCTTAATCTGATTCGGGCTTCCTTTGTATGGCAACCACAGATGTGACCAATTAGAAGTGAAATATCCATTAAGTTTGGCCGACTAATATCTGCTAAGGATAAGACGATATGCATCTGGTATATCATCCACCATGATATTAATGACCTGGCATACCTTATCATTTGAAGCCAGACAGACTAAGACATCTTCCATCTCACCAATTACCTTCACATCTGTCCTGTCCAACTGAACTACTCTCCACGGGGATGGCTTAGGTTTCCCATTGATTCTTTTACAGATAGATATCGGCATGACATTAACAGTTTCTCGTGAATCTACCAAGAAATTATGTACATTGTAGTTAAAGATTTCAAAAGTAAGGAGGAAAGGTGGATGCTTGTGCTTGGACTTACCTCCACTGCTAGTCTCTCCAATCTCTTCCTCTTCTTCTGGTTGATTGTTAGTGGGCGTCTTCTCATATGATGCTTCAAGGGCTCTCAACAACCTTTCTTTTTGCTGTGGCACTTTGCACATTTCGAATAGTGGAACATTCCCCTTTATCTTCTTTAAATCCTCCACAATGTTGTAATCGATCTGTTGTTCCGTGAGATGAGGCCTATCAACATTCTCCTTATCTTCATTTGGCTTGGTCGTTGTATCATTCTATCTAGGATTTTGGCTGGTAATAGTGAACTCTAGAATTTTATCAGCCAAATATTTGTCTTGAAATCTCTTTTTAACATTTCTCTGCAGCCTCTTAATCTTTGGGAGTATAATACTATCTTCTTTAACTGTCCCTTGGCTCCTTGTGGCTACGTTGGTTTCCACAACGTCCTTGTACCCTTGAGTCTTTTGTTCTTCAGCGTCAAATAACGAGATAGAATTCCATAAAGCCATGGTTTCTTCTTCCTGTTCTTTAGTGGAAGTAGACGTAGAAGTCTCTTTTCTTTCTTCTTCTCCCTCTTCTGTTAATCTAGAATCTAACATTTGATTCATGGCCAACGTCATCGAATTAATCCATTGAGGACAATTCTTTTCAGAGTGTGGCTGTTGGTGGAAAGTGCAAAAATTGTCCAATCCCACCTCTGTTAAATTCATGGATGCAGCATTGTGAGGAGGAGGTTGAGACTGATGGTTATCCTCTCTTTTCTTATAATATGGCTTATAGAATTTTTGTGCTTCCTTTTCTTTCTCCATATCTATGATTTTGTTGGAAAGTTTCTGCATCATTTTGGCCATATTTTCCAAATCTGGAGACTTTTCTTCCTTAGGCTTAGTAAACAATAAGGCTTTTCTTTCCGCACCCTTTTCTCCTGACTACTCTGAGTATTCTTCAATACTTTCTCTTTCATCTTCCACTACTTCAGACTCTTCATAGGTTTCCGTCAATGTAGGCTTGGCCCTGCCTTTGGCAAACATGGCCAGATCAAGGCCTAACGCTGAATTATAATATTCAATCAGAACTTTGTCTGAAGGTCTATCCGTTTTAGAGAAATTCTTGAGATAGGCTGCAAACCTTTGTGTGAAATTGTGCACCTTTTCTTTTCTTTCTTTCTTCAGCACGCACAACCCTTCATGAGAGCCGCATGAGTTTTCTGAGTTGCATACTTACTTCTGAAAATTCTTTCGAAGGTATCCCAATCAGGGATAGAATTAGTAGGCAACCCAAAGTACCATGATGCTGCAGCTCCTTTAAGGGTATGCAGGAACAGTCTGCAGACTACATCTTCATGCTCCCCAGCCCTCAATCCTTCTATTTCCAAGTAAAAACTCTACAGATGATCATCCACTAGTATCTTCTCATTGGGGTCGAATTTAGGCAGTAACTTTTCAAAGGATTGAGGCAAATCATGTAATGGAGGGGTCAGGTTTAAGGGTGATCTGGCTCTCCATGCAGGTGGTGGATTTGGTGGGTTAGGTGGTTGGTTTGCGTTTACGCCAGCCATGAGTCTGGGTGGAGAGTGAGGAGGTGAACAACCTGGAGTGTGAGTGGGAGAACTGCGAGGGGTTTCTAGGCCTTCTTGATTCAAAGGTAGCACAACTTCCTGTAAGGCTGTTTCTACAAGCTCTTCCCAGTCTCCAACCAACACTGAGCCTTTCGCTTCCGGATGATCCTTCTTTTTATACTCTCTTCTGGGCAGTTTGGGGATGATTGGCAATCCTCCAATATTCTTTACATATGCCCTGGTGTGTCTTCTCATATCATTAAAAATTTTGTTGTCAACAGATAATAGATGTTCTCTTTCTTCCGGAATTGGATTATGGAACCCACTACTTTCAGAACTATGACCGGTGGAATATTCTCGGGAAAACGGGTTTCCTCAGCCAGCCATACACTGGCGGCCCTCCTTCTAGCGCCAAAACTATTGGGGCCCCAAAATTTGCAGGTGACAATAGTGAGGGATTCTCCCCAATCAACGTTCCCAACTAGCCCATTGACTGTTTGGTATAGGGAATCCGTCCGGTTTGCGGTCCAGCTACCGTAAGTCAAAGTAACAAAACAAATCTTTTACCAGTTGCAGCCCGGTCCACCGTGTATATTTTTTGTATTTTTTTTTTACTTAATGTATCATATGCAAGTGCCTAATTAACCATGCAGGGCAATAAGATGCAAGGAGAAGTCACAATGTGATGCGCAGGTTCTTACCTCTCATCTTAGACTCTCTAGCATCTAAATCACCTACAACAAGAAAATAAACTAACTATCTAAACTATCCTTAGGGAGCAGTATTGTCATTTATAAGTGAGTAATGCATTGTGTACATGCATTATGAAGAGTTACAGTTAGCTGACACTTCTTTCAAGACACACGAACAATTACAGATATTTAAACAACCAGATAGCTGATTATTTTATGAACAACATTTATTACTCACAGTGGAAAAACATCCAAAAGATACTGAAGAACATTCCACAAGAACATAGGTTCAGGAAGTTAAATATTCTCACAGTAAATGAAATACAGCTGAAAACGAAATAGTTCCTCTTCAACATTATTCATTTAGTCGCATTGATACATTCCACATTTCGCTCTCTCCAGCAGGCAAAAGTTGCACTTTCTGACTGTAAAACGAAGTAGTTCCTCTTACAAGAAAAAGAGTTTACAAATTTTCTCAGGGAAAAAGCCCCTTCTTAGTTCTACTTTCCACTATTTAAACTACAACTGCAGATCGCTTGGGCTGCCCCCTCCAAATGCCTGACCCTTCAGTCCTTCAATGATTCATATTCCTTTATCTTGGATGCTCGCGATTGGCTGAATAACTGTTGGAATTTTCAGAGCTGCTCCTCTATCGCCATTCATTTTGTCCTTTTCATGCAATCTGGCTCGTTTCGGCCTTGCTTCTACCAAACTGTTCATCTTCCTCCATGCCACGGTAGTTTGACCAATATCCCAAACCAACCTGCAACCAATCGACAAGCATCATTCATTGAAATAACGTTTCAAAACATAGCATCAGATTCTACCGATTGAGCGACTATTCCACAAGAAAATGGCCCGTTGCACCAGGGTGGAAGTCGGAAGGATACGGACATCGAAAGTCAAAGAGTTCGACCAGCTGCAACGACGGCCGGGGAAAGGCTACAAGCATTTGACGTTGGGTGGGAAAAACTTTAATCGAAAGTCAGACGGATTTCCCTTTCGGAAGCTCAATGACTTTGAGAGCCGCAACGGCGGAAGGGAAGGCTGAAGACACACGACGCGGGTGGGAAAAATTCAGATCAGAAGTCGGCCAGGTTTAGACATCGGAAGGTAAAAGGCTTTCCCATCCGCAACGGCGGAAGAGAAAAGGCTTTGAACATACGTCGAAAAAGTTAACGCACATCGGCATTTGGGGCAATTCCCACTTCGAACGGCAAATCGGATTGGGAGCCGCAACGGTGGATGGGAAAATGCTATCAGCCTCTGATTTCACATAAAACTGATGCCCGATAATAAGAAAACTCAAGTGTTTAGAAAACTTAAAATCAGTAAAGGTCAAACTGTTTCACCTCAAAGACAATGGTTTGTTCAAAGGGCAATTGATCCGATGAGTTTCAAACTAGCAATCGGAGTTCAAACCCGCGACCCACAACAAAAACTTAACACAAGCATTCTCTAAAAACAAGTCACAAATTCATTTTCAGAGTCAACCAAAGTCAGAACAAAACCAAACATTTATGGAGTAAACGGAACCAACACAAATTCTAAATGATGAGGAGGGGCCCTAAAATTTAAAAATTTTGGGAAGAAAAGTTGCAGCAGCAACATATCCCTTAGGAGGAAAAAGGATGAAACTATTGCATACTTTTCAAAGAGGTTTAACAAAATGTACAGTAGAATTCCTGCAGAAATAAAGCCTACAGAAACATCTACAAAACTTACATATGCAAATGCTTTCAACCATGAATTTTCCTTACTGCTGAGAGAAAGGAGACCTATTTCTTTACTGAATATGCAGGATGCAGCTTTGGAGGTAGAATCTAACATATTGGATTCCAATAGATTGAAGAAGGAAACAGCTCAGCAAATCTATGACAGGAAAGGAAAGAAAGAAGACGCCCTAGGAAGTTCAGCTTCCCATTCTCCTGAAGGGAAAATTGATGAGATGGCTAAGTTGGTGAAAATTTTGACTGCAAAATTAAACAAATTAGAGCTAGAGAAAAATTACAGCAAGCCTGTTCCAGAAGGTGAATGAAATCCTAACAATCCGAACCAGTTCAGAAGACAATTTGCTCCCCGTTTCATGACTAGAGAACAAAGGAACAATGATATCCAGCTGGAGAGGAGAGAAAATGAGGACCAAAGAGTACCACCACCTCTTTAGAACAATGTTGCTGATGAAGAAGAGGTTGATGATGAAGTGATATTTGAAGATACTGACCAGGATATGAATCATTTTGGAGAAATATTGTCTGGAGGTTTTGTCACTGAAGAAGAGTTTCTAAATGCAGAATGCTATGATGCAGATATGTTCGAAACAGAAGATGATTTAGGTCTGAAAATGACTGCTGTAACTGTTGATGTCTGTCAAAATGAACTCAAGAATACTGTGAATCTGAGGTCAGGTCCAAAACAGGTAGTACAAATCCCAAAGAAGAAGGTAGTTGTCCCTGCCAAGCAGCCATCAGATCCTGTGACAGAAAAAAGACAAGTTTCAGAAAAACAAAAGAAGAACATGGAGATTGAAGAGGTAAATAAAACTGTACAGAATTTCATCCTGGAAAATGAATTAGGAAAATTAAAGATTCCTGTACCTTTAACTGAATTAATGAAAAATCCTTCATATAAAGAATCAGTTCTTAAGATGAATAATTTAGCAAGTAATCAGCCTATTTCTGATACGGTGAATTTGCAAGAAGAAAATCCTAAGATTTTCATTGGATCAGCCTTGGTTGAGAAGACTGAAAATGAAGCAGGTGCTTCACCTCCATTCTACATTACTTTGACAATTCATGAACAAATGATACACAATTGTTTGTTAGATTCGGGAGCATCACACAATTTAATGCCAAAGGCTGTTATGGAGGCTTTAGGCCTGAGTATCACCAAACCCTATCATGATCTGTATGCATTTGATTCCCGAGCAGTGAAGCGTTTAGGGGTAATAAATGACATGGGTGTCAGTCTGGCTCAATTACCCATGAAAAGTGTGATAATGGATGTAGTGGTAGCTGATATTACACCTAAATTTGGGTTACTTCTCTCTAGGTCTTGGACAAAGAAAGTCGGTGGAACCTTACAAATGGATTTATCATATCCTACTATTCCTGTGTTTGGAGGAGAAAACAGAAGACTGTACAGAGAGCTTCAGTTTTCCTATATTGTAACAGATGACAAGAACCCTACCAACCACCGACTATATGCTATTGATAAAGACCTGGGTACTTGCATGCTACATTTTAGTGATGATGACAATACTACTGGTTTGTTACAGCTTGAAAGGGAACAGCCAGTAAAATGCAGCAGAGAACAAGAGGATGAGCTATGGCAACTATACTTTGATGGATCTTCTTGCAAAGAAGGTGCTGGAGCAGGGGTTCTTCTTATATCCCCTAGAGGTGAAACAATAAAGATGATGTATAAATTAGAGTTTGTTACTACAAACAATACTGCTGAATATGAAGCTTTGCTGTTAGGATTAAAAGCTTCCAAATATTTGGGCATTTAGCATATTTCTACATTTGGCGACTCCGAATTAGTTGTTCAGCAGGTGAAGAACAACTATCAAGTGAAGAAGGGTTTGCTGAAAATATATCGAAATGAGGTATGGGACATGATTGAAAATTATTTTGTAGCTTTTAACATCACCTATATTCCAAGAGACCATAATCAGACTGCAAATTCATTGGCCTTGGCTGCTACACACTTTAGAATCCCCAAGACCATTCAGTTGAGATATCCCATTGAAGTTAGGTATAGACCATTTGTACCTAATAATGTAAAGCAGTGGAGAGTGTTCAAAGATGACATTGAGATTAAAAGGTTTTTAGAGCTTACTCATGAGTTTTCAAATTCCCTGATTGATCAAGAGGAAGATGAAGAGGATGGGCAGGTGAAGAGATTGCTGAAAATGAAATAGTTGGACACAAAATCATTGAATTAAAAAGTAATTTCATTCCAAAGGGTTTGGTACCTCTGGAAAGGATATTTTCAAAAGATGATACACTCTTAAAACCTGTTGTACAGTCTTCAGAAGAGAATGTGGTGGATTGTAACATTGGCTCTGCAGAACAGCCCAGAATGGTAAAAATTTCTAAAGTACTTAGAGATGAACAAAGAAACAGGTACATTAAATTGTTAAAGGAACATGTTGATGTTTTTGCATGGTCTTATGAGGAATTGAGAATGTATGACGCTGGAATTATACAACATAAAGTCCCTTTAAAACCAAATTTCAAACCTTTTCGTCAGAAATTAAGGAGGATTAATCTAGCCTTCTTTCCTGTTATTGAAAAAGAAGTGAAGAAGTTGTTGGATGCTAAAATCATAGTGCCCCTTAGGTACTATTCATGGGTGGCTAATCTAGTTCCTGTTAGGAAAAAGAATGGAGAAATCAGGTTGTGTGTTAACTTTAGAAATCTGAACAGATCGTCACTAAAGGATAATTATCCTCTGCCTAAAATTGAACAAATATTGCAGAAAGTGGTCGGGGTAGAGAGGATCTTAATGGTTGATGGTTTCTCAGGGTACAATCAGATTTCTATGCATCATGATGATAAGGAGAAAACAACTTTAACCACTCCTTGGGGAACTTTCATGTATGATAAGATGCCTTTTGGTATGATGAATGTTGGAGCCACTTTTCAAAGGGCTATGGACATTTCTTTCGTCGGTGAAAAAGACAAGTTTGTGGTAATCTACTTGGATGATATCACTATTTTCTCATAATCAGATGATGAACATCTAAAGCATTTGAAGCAGACTTTCCTGAAATGTAGAAAATTTGTCTTGTCTTTGAACCCGAAGAAGTCACACTTTGCTGTACAGGAAGATAAATTGCTTGGTCATTTAGTCTCTGTTGATGGTATAAGGATTGAACCTGAAAGGGTAAAAGCTATATTGAGAATAAGTTTACCGAGGAGTAAAAAGGAATTCCAATCTTTCATTGGTAAAATAAAATTTCTGCGTTGGTTTATACCAAACTTTGCTGAGACTATCAAACATATTACAGTCATGTTGAAAAAGGATCAAGAAGTCAGATGGACTACTGAAGCAAAGAATGCATTTGAGAAGATCAAGGTGGCTCTTACTGAAGCTCATGTATTAGTAAGCCCAGATTTTACCAGAGAATTTCTTACATTCTCATTTGCATCAGAGGATACAATAGCAGTTGTTTTGTTACAGAAGAACAAGGAAGGACTGGAGCAACCTATTGCATTCTTCAGCAAAACTCTCAGGGATTCTAAACTAAAATACAATATCTTAGAAAAACAAGCCTATGCTTTGGTAAAAGCTTTAAAGTTTTTCAGAATCTATGTTCTGCATTCTAAGGTTATTTCATATGTTCCTAATGTTGTTGTAAAATATATTTTGACACAGCCTGATAGTGAAGGGAAAAGAGGCAAGTTGATTGCTAAAATCATGGAGTATGATGTAGATATCAGACCTACCAAACTAGTCAAGGGGCAGGGTTTAGCCAAACTACTGGCTGAATCAAATTGTCAAGCTCTGGGATTGCATGTGATGGATGAAGAGTTAGCTCAAGAAGAAGATCAAGCAATCTTGGAAAAAGAGAAGATTATGGACTATTATTCAGCATCCACATGGTATGCAGACATTGTCTCTTTTCTGTTGTTTTTGCAATGTCCTGAGCATTTAGATAGAAAAGCTACTAGATATTTAAATCTTAAAGCTACTGTTGTAATCCTAGAGATCACATAAGGTTACCAATAATACATACAAAACTATACACAGATGCAAGAGACAAGAACTGATATGATGAACAGATTATATTATTCTCACTAGATCATACAAAAAACCAAGAACTGAACTACGTTCTTGTGTGGCTCAACAGCCTAATATACATGTTACAAACAGTTACAATCATAACTACCTGTCGGTTCACCGAACCGACACGACTATTAGTTAACAGACTAACTACTGTTTACTCAGCCGACCAACGTAGTCGGTCTCTCGACTTAGTCGGCTGATCGACTAAGTTGGTCCTCGTTCAAGTCGACTTATGTTGACTTGCTCCTTCTACATCTCCCCCACAAACAAAACATTTCTTCGTCCCGAAGAAAGAGGGAGGTAAAAACAAAATAGACTACCAGTACAAGAATTAGATTTGCAAAAAG
>LPNX010281239.1:0-39494 GCA_001517045.1 Pseudotsuga menziesii
TCTCGTGACTTGTTCCAGTATATGTCAGACATTTCCAACCACTATGGAGATCTTGATCTATTGTATATCTTCAGCCTTTGTGGAGATCATGGTCCTTTGTATATGTTCATCATGGAGATTCTGATCTATGTATATTGTACGTGGCGATGACCACATATATCTTATCATGTTTCATGCCTATTCATGGCCATTGTACTCTTATGTATCCAGGACTGCTATATGTATTTGCAGTTATATGCAGAGTTGTATTATGGTATTATGCTGATTAGGTGGATGGTCTTCCAATTGGGTACCTTCATCACTCCACTTCTGGGATGGACTTATAATGTATTTCGGCCATCGTATAACCCCTCTGATCTCATACATTAGGGGGCATCTGTTATAGCGGATTTCACCACTCTAGGTGAATCACACATTGTATGGCCTTCCCCTGTCCCGCTGCAGACTCATTAGCCCCTATGGACCACTTTTTGTCTTTTGATGTGTCCTTGATCATCCCTAAAAACATAAGAAAAGTGATATACGTGGCTTTTACCCCGATAACCGCGTACATACGCGGATATTCCCCCTATAGTCACGTACATCAGGATGTGTGCATAATCCAAATCCTTTTGGAGCGTTCCTTGACTTGGATCCGACTCATATGACTCCTGTCCTTCCATATGCCTTGAGATCGTGCGGATTTGACCTTTCAATATCCCTTTGAAAATCTATATAAGGAACCCCTTGAGACATTGAAAGCATAAGAGAGAATTGAGAGTAACGAAACTATAGTCCATTGTTGCCAGAACTTATGCTTGAGTCTGCATCCCTTTGTCCCTTGGAGCACTATTGTGTTCTTCCCAAGCTTGCCTTTTGCTAGTGAGCTTGCTATCTGAGTGATGGAGGATTGAGGTGGTGGAGGCCCAAGTGGGGGATTCAGTTTCTTCGGTTCGCAAACGTGCTGTCAGAGGTTGTCACTTGTAATCTCTGATTTATATTAATAGAAATATCTTTTCCTGTCCAGTAATGTGTATTTGAATGAATATTGTATCCATTGGAATATGTCAAATGCTTTTATATTATTGATTATATATGCTAGAATAGATCTAACACCATGATATATAGTATGCTTGTATTGTTTACTTGTTGTTGAGGAAGTATTCTATCAATTCAAGCTGAAGATTGGAAAGCTCAACGGGGATCTATTTCAACCGCCGGGAATAAGGTACGAGGTTCGATCCTTTAGTGTTAGACATTTTATTTCTATTGCATATTGGGAAAGATTGATTTCTGGAGTCTAGCTGTCTGTTGTGGTACCCCAAGCCATAGGAATTTCTCTCTGTAACATAAATAGAGAGTGAGCCTCTCTATTTATCACACACTCACTCACACTCAATTGTAGCGCATAGCTGAGGGAGAAGAAGTTGTTGGGGCTAGAAAGAAATAGGCTACTGCTATCGGGAGATCATATTACTATTTTGGGGTTTTACTTTTTGTGCTGATTCTATCTCTGAGGAAGTTGTGTTGTTTTCTCCATTTATGGTTTCCCCGAGGAAAAACACTGGGTTCATTGTCACTTGTGTTTGATTGTTGTGCTTTTTATTCTCTCAGTTAAAGATCCCAATATAATGTTAGCTTAAATGTTAAAAATATAACACCCCTATCCCTCTGTCACTCACCCATCCCTGTGTGTGTGTGTGTGTGTGTGTCCCCCACTTGTGCCACAAACTCCCTATGTCTCTCCCTCTCTCTCCACCTTCTATTTATCGCCCTCACTATTCATCTCTCTATCAATCTCTCGCTCCCTTCTCCCTTAATTACTATCCCTTTGTGCCTTTATCCATATCCCATACCGTTTCTCTCTCACACACACAACTTGTATCCCCACTACCTATCTCTTTTCACCCTCCCCCCTCCATGCTTTTCTCTCTCACAGCCTCACTCTCTCTATGTCGCTCAACCCTCCACCCTCTGTCTTTGAAATTGTATCTCCTCTTTCACTCTCTCTCTATACCTGATTGTCCCTCCCCCCTTTCTCTCCTTGTGTCTATCCCCTCGCCCTCCCCCCCTCTCTCTCTCTCTCTCTCTCTCTCTCTCTCTNCTCTCTTCAATTTCCCCCTCCTTCCCCCTCTTTCCTCCAACACACCATATTCCTACTCTAATACTCCACATCCACCTTTCCCTTCTCCAAACCTCTCTCTCATCAAACCATCAACCACTTCCTCCCTTCCACCTTATCGCCCTACATCACTCAAGTCTCACATTTTTCTTCTAACCCTATACATCTTCAACACCTCTTCTCCTCCTAACAGTGATCTCAATCCCCACTCCCCTTCACCCTTGTAACCCATCATGTTCTCATTCCATTCATCTTTATCCACTTAAATTTACAACATCCTCCTAGGACCTTGACCCTTCCCCACCCCGTCCCAACTATTAACCATACTCACTTGAACTTACAACATCCTCCTAGGTCCTTGACACTTCTCCATCCCCTCTCAACTATTAACCATCCCTACTTGAACTTACAACATTCTCCTAGGCCCTTGACCCTTCCCCAGCCCCTCTAAACTATTAACCATCCCCACTTGAACTTTCAACATCCTCATATGCACTTGACCCTTCCACACCCCCTCTCAACTATTAGCCATACATTTGATGTCTTGCATATAGTGCTATATTTTTTCTCTACATAACATGAACGCGTTATAGAACTACATAACACGTGCACGTTTAGTAGTTATATAACGCGCACGCGTTTTGTAGTTCTATAACATGCACGCGTTTTCAAATTCTATAAGGGCAAGAAATGTAATTTGAATTTAAACATGCCAATTCACTTGGTCGGATGTCACCAATAGTCCTATGTGTATGGTTTGGAGTTTTCTTCAGTAATACCAAACCGATGCTATGGTATATGATAAACCATAGCTAATTGGTCATTTATTTCAATTTCTGAATAAGTAGTTATTTATGCACTTGTTACAGTATGCTACACATAATCATTTTTTATAAAATGTTAAACATAAATAACATTTTTCCTGTAGATTCTAAATATGTAATCTTTATTTTGAAATTTTTTTTTTTTCAATTTTTATTGTGTCCTAACTCCTTAACTCAAGAACATGTTGTTCGTGTTTTTTCCATAACTTTTTCAAATCTTAATAATTTTAAAAACAAATTATACGGTGCACTCGAAGACACTGACCTCTACATTCTATTAAAAAATCCATTTCATTATTATTTTATTAAGACCTTCAAAGGTTGCACCCACAAAAGACGTACCATTTTCAAGGAATGATCGCTTAAATAATTATAAAAAATTATAAAAATACTATTTTTTTTTTAAATAGCATTGCACTAGTACTATATGTTATCTACATGCTTTCATAATTTTGTCTCCCGAAAACATCATTTAGGCGCTCAAAGAATGCACCCACAAAAGCATATACCTTATCATTTGCCTAAAAAATAACAAGTGACTGTTAGAAAAAATGAAACATGACATAGTTATAAAAAATCAATACATAAAACTTATATATTCAGAAACGTGATTCAATTTCCTACATTTCATCTTTTTTACTCAAAGCAAGATATTTTGTGTAAGTATCTCACCAAATACAAATAAGTTGAGGGATGCCTCATTTTTTAGTTTTCTGTTGCATCTAACGTTCCAGAAGTGAAATTCATTAGCTAGCACTCACCCTTACATTAGATTCAAATTCATGACAAACCAATTGAAATTATGGCTAACTCTCAAAAGACTTTACATAACTCTTTTTCCAAAAAGGAACAAGTTCCATGTATTGTTTCATATTCATCACTCAAAAGACTAACATAAGACTACCCCCTACTATCTACTCACTTTCTATTAGCTTCCTCCACTCCTAAATGAATTAGAGAGAGCACTGTTATTTATACATGAATTTCTTTGAAAATAGGATAAACAACTAATAAATGTAGATCCACTTTTCTCTCAACATATTTTCCATAATTACAAAATACTTATCTCTTCAAATCCTCTCATGATATTCTTTTTTGGAATTCTCTTGAATAATTATCTCCTTCAAATCTTGAAAAGGTAGAGGAAATATTTGAGAAACTTTTGAATAATCCTTGGTTGAAAGTCTTCAAATATTCCTACACATTACAAAGCTCCTCCACAACTTTGAGATATATATGAAAATATTGTCAACTTTATAATATTTAATCATAGATTCTCTTAAAATACTTTAAATAAATGAATTTGAAAATAAGAAGGTAAACCCATATTTATTATTGAAAATGGTATAACGAATGGTGAATGGAGTGATGAATATGGAAGAATGTGAGGAATAATGAAAGACAAATATTATGAAAATGCAGTGTTTGGGCAACCCAACAATAAGCCGACAATAAGCTTTAAGGTTTTAGATTGCATTCTATTTTGATCTTATCATAGGCTAAACTGACCAATTATGATTGGAAATACAAAACTTATTTTGATTGGTTTATGTTCATTGCCTCCTTCATGTATTCTCTTGTGCTAATATTTTTTGACACATCTTATTAATTAGTATAAGCCAACAACTCAAATATAACAATGATAATGTTTAAGATTCCGATTTGGTGATCTCTTGATGTCATGTAAAGAAAATATTTTGGAAAACTCGGTCCCCGTAAGGACATTGTTATGTACTTCATTTTTCTAAAATTTGATTGTTATCATGCACCTTATGTTGCTATCTCTTTATGTCATCTCAGTATCAAGATTACCATTACCATCGTTATATTTAAGTTGTTGGCTTATACTAATTAATAAAATATTAAACATAATAATCAAATCTCATATATATGTATATATATATCATGTCATCTCAGTATCAAGATTACCATTGCCATTGTTATATTTGAGTTGTTGGCTTATACTAATTAATAAGATATTATGACATGAACAGATAGCGACATAAGGTACATGATAACAATCAAATTTTAGAAAAATGAAGTACATAACAATGTCCTTACCCGGACTGAGTTTTCCAAAATATTTTCTTTACATAACATCAAGAGATCACCAAATCGGAATCTTATGATCTTTTCTCGAAATCTTTGGAGAACACATCTGAAATTTTTTTGATAAAACTTGGTTCTTCTTGTGTTGTATTTTTTAAGTGTGAAATCATTATTATGAAACATCTCATTTTTTTTTTAATTAATCATTAAGTTTTAAAATTTGCATAAGAAAAATCATTAAATAAGATACAAAATTTCTAGAAATTATAGTAATTCTAAATTGTTAAAGTAATAAATAAAGTAATACGTCATATAACAAATAAATAAAGTAATACTTTATTTTCATTTGTTTTAATGGTTAATAATTATATATATTAAAAATGTGGATCGAAAGCTAAATTAAATAGAAGTACAACTTGTTTCTCTTTTATATGTGTAGCAAATATCAAGTTGAGTACTACTTGTCAAATCTAAAAATTATTACTAAAGTACAATACCTTTATTCAAGAAAAATTATAAGTATAATACTTTTCTCTTCTACCTAAAGCACATATTAAATTGATTTATAGATATTTGAAAATTGCCAAATCTAAAATTATTTCTAAAATATTAAAAACAAAAAAATTTAGCAATGCAAAAATAAATTCTAAAAAAGTTCAATACATTTCTTTTATATAATTTTAGATCACACATCAACTCAATAAATACTTAATAATTAAAAAAATCTAAAATCATAAATACTTAATAATTAAAAAATCTAAAATCATATAACTTATAGAGATTTGAAAATTGCCAAATCTAAAATTATTTCTAAAATATTGAAAACAAAAAAAAATTAGCAGTGCAAAAATAAATTCTAAAAAGGTTCAATACATTTCTTTTATATAATGGTAGATCACACATCCACTCACTAAATACTTAATAATTAAAAAAATCTAAAACCATATAACTTACACCAAAGATAAAAATGGAGATTAAAGTAAAAGCTCGTCTTTGATACCATTTTATCTTCATTTCTTTTATTTAATTGTAGATCACACGTCAACTCAATAAACACTTAATAATTAAAAAAAATCTAAAATCATATAACTTACACAAAAGATAAAAATGGAGATTAAAGTAAAAGCTCGTCGTTGGTACCATCTAATCTTGATTAAGTATGGTTTTGAAGTTGTCATGTCTCATGAATCACAAAATGGAGATTAAAGGAAAAGTTCGTCTTTGATACCATCTTATCTTAATTATGTATATGTATGGTTTTTAAGTTGTCATGTTTGCAAGGAATTATAAAAGAAAATAAAAAAATACAAAAGTTGTTTATCGTAACTTTTAAATTAAATGTATTGTATTTTAATTTATTTATTTTTAAAAGTTAGGCTTTTTGTTATGAAGAGTAATGTTATGATCAAATATTTATTTTATAAACATAAGCTTATTAACATGAAAAATGAGATATTCGGTTGTGGGTGTTCATATCTTCAGTCAACAGCGTAGAGTGCTTTGGGCTGAGAGCCGACAATGTGGCACCCTGCATGCCGAGACTTCAAAAATCCCCCCACGCACTTAGGGGCTCTTCATTGCGAGGAAGAGAACGTCATGTCTGGTGATGGTAGCGGGATTCTGCAATTAATGGTTTCGTTTTGTGAGGAAGAAGTTGTCTCGTCTGGCGATGGAAGGGCCACCCTATAGTACCACCTGCAAAACTCTCCTCTCATGGCCTCAAACCTAGTGCGTGTGGTAGGCAAGCTAAAGGAGCGGAAAGAGGATGTGTGATGGCTCATTCTCCTGCTCCTGGTTCTGGTTAGCAGCGAATTCTTTCACCATTCGTTTGGTTCACCCATCCAGGTTTCTTCACAACCTAGCCTTCTGGTTCCTAGCTAGCACATGCAACAACATTTTTTGGCTCTGGCTTGTGAAGCCTGTTCTCAACCTCCTTCTGCTCCGTTCACCTGGGTTTTTGTCCAGCTAAGGAATCCTTCTCCAAGTTTGCACCTACAACATCATATTCAGCTAACCATGTCTCAACAACGTGAACCCCTCGGAGTGGTAGCAGTGGACGAAGTCATGCCCAGCGTGGTACGGGTCGGATGATGGAAAAAGGGTATGATACTGGTGTTTCCATGTCGGTTAGAGCCTTGATTTATGAATGGGAATCTCACTTGGTCACTGAGCATTTGGCTAGGGGCAGAGGGGGTGGCTAAATAAATCATTACTGGTTAATTAAAAATATGATGGGTACCTTGATGGAGGAGATGATGAGTAATTGGAATTATACTTGAAACTTTGTGCTCTCTTCCAAGAGCAAGTTGATTGAACTGGATGCTCAACTGAACAAGTTAGATGCTACCTCTTATTGGAAGCGCCAAGCCATTGGGATTTGCAGCGTGAGTAACACAAAAATGGGGAGCGACAGCACCACTGTGGGACTATCAAGGGAAAGGAGCTCAGTTCATGCACCGACAATGACGATGAATTCCCCCTTTCCAGTGCCAACCACCATCACGATGTTGATCAACAAGCGCATCCACGAAAACGAGGAGCATGTTCGTAAGTCTTCTCCACTTCCTGCCAGGCTTCCTGAATCGAATTTTGATGAAGATTTCCATGGTGGCTTCCCCATCCTGGAGGAAGTTCCCCCCTAGTATGTTGCTAATGAGAAATGTGAAGCTCGCCCAGCCACCTATTTGTTCTATTTTTTATTGTAACATCTCCAAATTTCAAAAAAAAAAAAAATAGTTTTAACTACAACTGTAGCAATAATTAAACCATTTGTACTTAACATAGTTACAACAAAACTTCCAACTTTGTTTATCCTTGAAAACCATTAAACCATACTATCTTTAGTTTGTGTTTGTAGTCACACATAATTGTCATAATGCGACAACGATATTATGCGACTCATTGTTGCAACAACAACATTATGCAACTCATTGTTGCAACAACACTATTTTGTTAAAAAGATACACTACTTTTATTTACTATCAATTAGAGTTGATGTGCTTTGTTGGTTATGCTCTAGTTCTACTTGACTAGAATGCTATGACAATATTACCTGAAATTGGCGTCGAGTTATGAAAACTATGTCATATTCTTTCTTCTTTATTTATAAACAATGTACTTGTTAATTATGCTCTGGATTGTTTCTTAAACCCCTCAATGAGCTAACGGGTTGGGTTGTGGTATTACTTATCTTGAGAGCTAATGCATAGACTCTTTATTTATTTGTAGCTACCCTATGAAGGAGATTCCTTGCCTTACTAAGCCACATTCAAGGATCCTAAGGGACAAGGAGAAATAAAATAACTACAAGGGGAAACACATATTTTAACCTTGGTTTAAAACTAGCACCAAGCCAAAAGGTTGTGAAATTTTTCAATATTAATTGATGTTTGGGTTTTTGGTTGAAGAAATTAAACATGCCGGCATTAAACTGATCACATGAAGATCCTGCAGCATCTAGCTGGAGCGTAGACCTATCAAATCTTAAACCCTAAGGTTTAACTTACCTTGTTTCTTCTTTTCACGATGTATTGTTTTGTTTTTTGCTAGTGCAAGAACCATGGCTTCTTGGCTCTGGTTCTTGGCAAGAGTATTTAGGATTTTGATAAGCTCTGGACTGTTTCCATACTCCTTGATGCTCTATGCGATGGAAAACGTATCCACCATGGTTTGAATATGCTAGTTGAAATACTTTCTCTGTGTAATTTTAACTACAACTCCCAACTATTGGGGAAACTCCTTCATCAATTGCTTTTGCAAGTAATTACCTCTTGAATCGATTTACGTTTTCCATTTCCGTTGCTTCTCTTAAAAATGTGTTTTAGTAATGACCTCTGGTGTGTGTGTTATGCAGGAGTCTTTGTCCATGGTTGCGGTAGAAAGGTATGGCCACTCTTCATGCAGGAAAAGATTCCCTAACTTCGGTAAGACCTGTACCCACAACTCTTTGCCCATTGAGGCACCATGGCTACGGGGTTTTGTGGCTTTGCAGAATCTGGATGGGAATCCATTTCTTCATTTTCTTGGCATGGACTAGAAATCCATCTCTATTGTTTTCTTTTGACATGAAAGTGGTAATTCTCTTTGGTTTAGCCGTGAGGAATTTACATTTGAAAATTTAAGGAAAGACTCTTTGACTGTGGAGTCGAAGTGACTGTGCAAAGTTTGTTTCGTGTGAATAGTCACAGGGTTTATGTTCATAATGGTGTGTTTGAACAATCCTATGACTGTCGCACCAAATGTAAGTGTTTCATTTCCTTAACATGAAACCCATGAGGGCTTGTGTTGATGTATTTATATAATCATGTTTTGTTTAACATTTTTGTAGCTTCATTTGTTTATAGAAAATATTTACGATCGTGAGGCCATTCCTCCCTTTTTCTTTTCTTTGAGAAAGGGCCATGAGGCCACCGTTAAGTTGATGTAAGGTTTTAAGTGGATATTACTGGTTATATAATAATTATTTTGTGTAAATTGTAAGGCGTTGTGATTTTCCTCTGTAAGTTTATGTTTAAAATGCGGATGATAATACTAAGATGGACTTCATCCTGCATCAGAGTTGTGGCATGTCGATGATCTAGATTTAGTATTTTTAATTAAAATAAAAACTTGTAATTGGCTGGCCCATAAATCCCTTGTAAAGTAGCTCTACTTTATTTAACCAAAATCCTTAACAGGATTCGATCTCTATTATAGCGGATTTCACCACTCTAGGTGAATCACACTTTGTATGGCCTTCCCCTGTCCCGCTGCAGACTCATTAGACCCTATGGACCACTTTTTGTCCTTTGATGTTTCCTTGATCATCCCCACAAACATATGAAAAATGATATATGTGGCTTTTAAACCTATAAGCGCATACATACGCGGGTTTGAGCCATATAACTGTGTACATCGGGATGTGTGCATAATCCAAATCCTTTTGGAATTTTCCTTGACATGGATCCGACTCATTTGACTCCTGGCCTTCCATATGCCTTGAGATCACTCGGATTCGACCTTTCATTATCCCTTTGAAAGCTATATAAGGAACCCCTTTGTACATTGAAGGCATAAGAGAGAATTGAGAGCAAAGAAACTATAGTCCATTGTTGTCGGAACTTATGCTTGAGTCTGCATCCATTTGTCCCTTGGAGCACTTTTGTGTTCTTCCCAAGCTTGCCTTTTGCTAGTGAGCTTTCTATCGAGAGATGGAGGATTGAAGTGGTGGAGGCCCAAGTGGGGGATTCAGTTTCTCCGGTTCACAGACGTGCCGTCAAAGGTTGTATATCTCTTATTTATATTAATAGAAATATCTTTTCCTGTCCAATAATGTGTGTTTGAATGAATATTTTATCCATGGAATTATGTCAAATGCTTATACATTATTGATTATATATGCTAGAATAGATCTAACACCATGATATATAGAATGCTTGTATTGTTTGCTTGTTGTTGAGGAAGTGATCTATCAATTCAAGCTAAAGATTGGAAAGCTCAACGGGGATCTACTTCAACCGTCTGGAATAAGGTATGAGGTCTGATCCTTTAGTGTTAGACATTTAATTTCTATTGCATATTGGAAAGGATTGATTTCTGGAGTCAAGCTGTCTGTTGTGGTACCCCAAGCCATAGGAATTTCTCTCCGTAACAGAATTGGCGACTCCGCTGGGGAGTTCCTAGTAGTTGTCCATTGGGGGTTGATTTCTCGGCATTCAATGTATTTGTATTGCTATTTCTCTCTTGTTTCTGTGTCGAGTCTGGGGGCATGTATGCCTGGTAGAGTCTGATTGGTGTGAAGTTTGTCTCAGCCTATCTATTTGGCTTGGTTTTATGCACCTTTTCTTCCTGTACGCGGTTTTTTGACTTACAGTCGCGTATACATGCGGTTTCCTTTGCGATTTCCGCGTATACACGCGGGTTTGCTGCGAACAGTCACGTATACCCTTGATTTTGTATTTTGGGGGAAGATAATTGGTTGCTGGGTGAATTCTGATGTTTGCTGAGTCTCCTTTGGCACTGCCTGAGTCTGTTTAGACCTCTATTTCTGACCAGAAACGTTTTTTTTAGCCTAATTTTTTGTTAGGAAAGTTCTTGTCATGGCATTTTCAATTTTTGGTTTGAGATTAGTGCATTAGAGTTATTTTACCTTAGTGGTTTGCTTGAGTGTTGTTTGGGTGTGCTTGCAGAGTCTAGGGGTTGTAGAATCATTCTTTTTCTTTTTGCATCTCTTTTATTTTCAAAAAATCCAAAAACATTTGCTTATCATCATGCATTGCATTTTGCACTTTGCATTGTACTTGCACTAGAGCTAGATTTGCTTTGGAGTACTAGTTAGGACTTCATATAGGAAAATTTGCATTCATCATTTGAAGAAAAATTGTGCATTTCACGTAGGAGCATACCCTTTTTTCATGGACACAATGCATTTGCATTGTTTGTTAGGTGTGCATTTTACTTCTTGTTGCGTCATAACACCACTAGTTGCACGGTCATATCCTTTTTTTGAGTAATAAATCCAACTAAAATCAATGCTAAATAAAATGAATTACACTCTTTTCTTTTCTAGGGTGCACCAACAAGCTTAGGTTTTAGGATCTTGGAATAGTTCATTGTAAGTCAATTCTCCAAGACCACTAAACAACAACATCGAGGTGTCTGTCCAAGTGAGTGTGTGAAATCCTTGGTATAACCAGTGTTTCTCAAGATCCTCCTTTCAAACGAGAGTTAAGCACGAGGCAGTGTGAGTGGTTATTGATTGGCATGACCCCTAGTCATAACTGAGTAGCACCGGAGATATTTCCAGGATTGTATTCATATCTGGGGGCTCTTTCGAGAGTTTAAGGCTTTGCTACCCTGCCCATACGGTCAATCCCGCCTACGTATGTCCGCCTGAGCATTGATTATATTGAGGTCACCTTAGTGGCCTTACCTAGGATATCGAGGGGGTACTTGTAGAGGTTATTCTGCAGGTGTCCTACCCAGGTTGGGGTCGGATAGCACAGTCTCTTTACGCGTTGAAGCTGAGGACCACAATAATTGGTTACGTACCTCCACTTGTTGTGTATGGGAGTCTCAAGCCTCTCCTAGGCGATACATACCTGCTTCATTCAGGAGCTCACTTATCCAGCCCTTGTTTGCTTGCATTTGGCTTTAGATTTTATTAGTGATTGCTCTGTGCACGCTAGTTGGCCTAGGGTTTACGTAAATAGAGAGTCTTTGCTATTTTTTGAGTCATTGTGGACTCAAGTGCGGTTCTGCGCCGTTCTCGCCGTTTAGCAGAACTTCCGCCTTCTACTTCTCCTCCTCCTTTGGGAGAGGGACCTAGATAGTCCAGGAGGACTATGTCACACATTGATTCACACACCATGGGAGACCATTCAGAAGATATTCCTGAACCACCTCCTCCCATTCGTGTAGACGATGGGGAAGTCAAGGTCCACCTCATTATGGTGCTTCCAGGCCACCCAATACTGGTCATACGGGAGGAGGGAACTATGGCCAAGTCCATGGTGGTAATCAACCCTATATGAACCAGGGAGCGATCCATAGACCTCATCATCCTAGGCTCCCTTTCCTCGCGATGCTCAATCTTCCTGACTTATCGAGACTTACGAACGATCCTGTGGCTCATGACCCGGCTTGGCCAGTTGTCCCTACCAAGCTTCCTTCGGACATACCTAAGTTCGAAGGCAAACCGGGAGAGGATCCGAGCAAACACATTACTACATTTCACCTATGGTGCTCTTCGAGTTCATTACATTAGGACTCAGTCCGTTTGAGACTATTTCAACTCACCCTCACAGTGCCTACTGCAAAATGGTATATAGAGTTACCTAGGGGCGCTTTCACTTTGTTCGATGATCTCGCGATGAATTTTCTTAATCACTTCCAGCTTCCAGTGCGCTATGATGTTGGTACTGAACTCTTGTCGACATTTCGGCAAGATAAAGCCACCCATATTTATGATCATATTCAAGAGTGGCGTAGACGGAAGAGATTAATTAAATCCTTTATACCACCGGAGTTCCTCCTCGAGTGGTTCCTCAAGTCGTTATTGCCGTATATAGCGAAAGATGTTTCCACATCCGGAGTGCAGAATGAGGAACAAGCGATTTTTAGGGCATAGGAACTGGACTTGATCTATGCTCAGTCTGGTTTGTTATATGAGATTATTCCCAATGCTCCTCATTCTAGTTTTGATCCCAAAGTCAAACCTGGACCACATGCCGATGGCATTGTGAGTTGTGCAAGTGCGAAACCTGCAGATTCGGTTGCAAAACAAGTTAGTTAGTTGTCACTCAACCCATCTGCTTCGAGACAAGCTATGGCTTCATCTCAACCCACCCAAACGACGAATGTACTTTGCAATCGTCAGACTAGAAGGGTAACCAGCATCCCAAACAGAATAGAAAAAATGGTAAAAATAATAATCGAAAGGGTGGGAATAAGAATGATAATGCTAACAATAATGACAAGAATGGTAGAAATGCTAGGGGGACAAACAAGCGAAATGTAACATTAAGTTCCCTTGCAAGTTATGTAAGGATGATCACCTCACTTAATTGTGCCCTCGGATTGATGAAGCTTCGAGAGTCTTAGCACAAGGCCCAGCTGTGCTAACTAACCCTTTACTGCATAACCAGAATATGAACTCGAAGTCCCATGACCAGTCTAGTGAGGATGATCCACCAGAGACTAGTGCTCGTTGGTGCATTAACATGGTCCCTGCTGTGAAATTTGTGACGCATGCGAAAGATTATAGTTCGTCACAACCCAGCCTAGGCAAAGAGCCTGATCCACCAGGGTCCCCTTTGCGCATAGAGAAACCTACAGATAAACCTGAGGCTGCACCTCGCATTCCTAAGGGAGTCCTTAAGCGTTCAGGGCATAATCCAAATGCCCGAGCCACCCAAAATTATTCAGTTGTCGAGGATTTGGGCCACACTCCTTGTGCGATGTCTGCATTAGAGGTTCTTCAGAGTTGTCCTTCGCAAAGGAAGGTGTTGCTTTCTACCATTGGTGTGAATGGAGATGATTCTTCCTCGGTGATCAAATTTGAAACCGCAGGACTACAGCCTCGCTTGCCCTACTATGTGTCTCTTTTGGTGCATGTAGAATGTCTTGGTATGACCGTCAAGCGCATTGTGATTGACAAGTGCGTTGCTGCTTCTATGATGTATTTGTCCTGTTGGAAGGGTTTGGGTTCTCCTAAGCTGTCTAAATCAGTGACTATGTTAACTGCATTTGATGGGAGATCTTTTAGGCCGCACGGTATCCTTCCTTCCCTTAAAGTCTGTTTGTGGGGGAAGACCATTGCGATAGAGGTTGAGGTGGTTGATGCACCCCTTGACTACAATCTCTTGCTGGGTAGGAACTGGATGTATAGTATGCAAGCCGTTGCTTCTTCCTTGTTTCGCGTTGTATGCTTTCCACATAACGAGAATATTGTAACGATTGATCAAATGGCATTCAAGAATTCGTCTATTACCGCATCTTCGAGAGCTTCGATCTCGATCGTTGAGCACTCTTAGCTGGCAACTAGGAGTGTGGGTGTAGGCATGTATCCATCCCTCATGGGAAGCTTTAGTTGTCCTGCACCAATCCTCATGATAGGATCTTGTTTCGATGAGGCTTAGACATCTACGATCTTGGTGTCTTTTCGCACGACCCAAATGGAATATCCTTGGATTCTTCCTACACCGAGTACTTCAAGTGAGCCGGTCGAGATGAGTGTGTCGTTGCCTACAGCTATGATAGCTTATCAAGCTAATCTCAAGAGTGTTGCAGAACCTTGTTCTTCCTCTTTGCGGACGGAGGAGGAAGACCCATATGTGCTGCCGGCATGGGAAGTATAGTCTTCTCATGCCCACGACTACCTTGATACAGTTTTACCTTCAGATGAAGCAATTATCTAGGCTATGTTGAGAGTTGAGCCACCATGGGAGGAAATTCATCATAGATCGTACTTTCTTCTAGCACTTGACCATTTGGAGCATGAGGATTATAGGGAGATTCTTAGTCAAAGAGTTGGTAGTCCTGTGGTTCCATTAAGCTCTCCTGGTCTGATGGCTGATGGAAACATGGTGAACATATCTTCCACGATTCCTATCAACATCTCTCACAATCCTGGCACAGTTGAGAATGTCTATATTGGGGTGGAATGTTCCCATGATGAGATTCTGGAATATATCGAGCTATTAAAGGAATTCCGTGATGTTTTTGCTTGGTCTTACGATGAGATGCCAGGTATTGACCCTCGTATTGTCGAGCACGAGATTAAGAATACCCCAACGCTAAGCCTGTTCGACAGCGTTTACGCACCATGAATCCTAGGAAAGCACCTGCCATTAAGGCAGCGATAGAGAAGCTATTTAAAGCCGGTTTCATCTATCCCATTCCCTTAACGGAGTGGGTTTCAAACCCCATTCCAGTGGATAAGAAGCAAGGAGCGATCCGTATATGCACTGATTTCCACAATTTGAATCGTGCTTGTCCTAAGGACAACTTCCCCATACCATTTATTGATCATATTTTGGATGAGTGTGCGGGTAGCGAGGTGTTCTCCTTCATGGACGGCTTTTCCGGGTATAATCAGATCCAGATTAAACTTGAGGACCAACATAAGACTGCATTTATTTGTCCTTGGGGAACATTTGCATATCGGAAAATTCCTTTCAGCCTTAAAAACGTCGGAGCTATGTTTCAGCGGGCGATGACCTTGATCTTCCACGATCTCAAGTCTATTATTGAAGTATTTTTGGATGACCTCACTGCTCATTCTCGTATGAGAATGCGTCATCCCTATCACTTGAGATTGGTATTCGAAAGATGTTGGCACTATTCAGTTAGGTTAAACCCTCATAAGTGCATCTTTTGCGTGAAATAAAGTCATTTGTTAGGATTCATCGTTTCAAAAGAGGGTATAAGAGTCGACCCTGAAGGTTGAGGCAATACTTCAGTTGTCTCCCCCAAAGAATATTCGTCATATTCAGTGTTTGCAAGGCATGGAAAAATTCTTATGAAGATTTGTTGTCAACTTTGCCAATTTAACTAGAGGCTTCATGCGTCTCTTGAAGAAGGATACTCCCTTTGAATGGGATGAGCGAGCCCAGGAGTCCTTCGATGCACTTAAGCAAGCCCTAGCATCGGCCTCGGTGATTAGTCCTCCGGATTATAGCCATGATTTTCTATTATATGTGGCCACGTCCTTAGAGATGATTGGTATGTTTTTGGTTCAGGAGGATGAGGAGCTCCAAGAGCATGTCATATATTATCTAATCTAAAACCTTATTGACGTAGAGATTTGTTATTCTCACGTCAAGAAGCTTGCTTTAGCTACCGTACATGCGGTTCAACGTTTGAGACATTATATTCTCCTTCGCCAGACCTTGGTTGTGGCCCATGTCAATCTGTTTCAATTCATCCTCACCTGAAGGATGATTTGGGGAAAGTATAATAAATGGACTGTCATTCTGGAAGAGTTTGATCTCGAGTTTGTTTCGGCAAAATCGAAGAAATCTTTAATATTTTCAAAGCTTATATTGGATTTTCCGAGTGAGGCCGAGGAGTTAGTTTGTGAAGATACATTTGTCGATGAACACATCTTCTTAATCTCAACGTTAGACCCATGGTATGGGGATATCATAGTATATCTACAAACACAAAAAACCCCTACTCACCTCTCGCGAGATGAACGACGATGATTATGTCACGTCTCTAAGAACTACCTCATAGTGGACAATACTTTGTACCACCAAGGAGTAGATTCCATTTCACGACATTGTTTAAATCATGATGACGCTAAGGTAGTGCTTAATGATTTCCATGGAGGGGCGTGTGGTGGTCATTTATCCGGGCTTTCTACAGCTCAAACGATTTTGAGAGCGGGTTATTTCTGGCCATCGATCTTTATGGATTGTATTGATCTGGTCAAGAGGTGCCACCCTTTCCAGGTGTTCGCATGTAATATGCACTCGAAACCTGCCCCGTTACATCCCATTATCACCGCCGGTCCCTTCACCAAGTGGGGGCTCGATTTTATGGATTGCAACCAAACTTCTGCTGGGGGGCACCATCATATTAAAGTGGCTGTTGATTACTTCACGAAATGGGCTGAGGCTATGCCTACAGTAAAATCTGACGGTGAGACAGCCGCTCACTTTGTATTCAACCAAATCATTACTCGGTTTGGGATTCCGAAAGAGCTTGTCACTGACCATGGCTCGCACTTTCAGAACCGTATGATGGAAGAGTTGGAATCCAAGTTAGGGTATAAGCAAGAGCATTCATCTTCTTACTACCCACAAGCGAATGGACAAGTTGAGGCAGTGAATAAATCACTCAAATCCATTCTCCAACAAACCATCACACAAAGCAAGATGAATTGGCACATTATGTTATATCTTGCTTTGTGGGCATATCGAACCGTGGTTAAGACTACCACTGTTTTTTCTCCATATCAGCTTGTACATGGAGTGGAGTCGATATTTCCAATTGAATGCAAGATTCCTTCATTGAAGCTAGTTGTGGAACTCTTACCAGACACTTCACCTTTGGAGGAGCATTTGGTTCACCTTGAGCAACTTGATGAGCAGCGTCAAGATGCCTTGGTGACTCTAGAGGTTAATAAACATCGCGTTAAGGTCCAGTACGATAAGTCTGTCCATCCAAGAGTGTTTAGTGAAGGAGACTTGGTCCTCTTGTAGGATCAATCGAAAGAACCCTTGGGGGCAAGGAAGTTTAATCCTATGTGGCGTGGTCCTTACGTGGTCAAGCGTGTGTTAGAGAAGGGTGCCTATGAGTTAGTGGATTACGAAGGCATAGCTTTGGCGGAGCCTAGAAATGGGCTCTATCTCAAAAAATACTATGCATGATCTTTAGCCAAGGCTGCTTGTTGTATATTATTGTACAGCTTTGCATAGTTAGGTATTTTTATTATCGTGATCGGGTTTGTGATTGGTTTCCATTTCTTTTGGCAGATGTCAAGGGAATATTCCACCTACATAGGATTCGTGGATGGTGCAAGCCGTCACACTCAACACTCAGCCTTTACTACTTGGGTGATTTATACTCCTATGGGTCAGGTACTGTCTTTAGGAGGTGTATGTCTACAGCCATATTCCAACAATGTTGCTGAATATAGTGCCGTTATTGAGCTTCTACGGGATGCCATTCTACATGGCGTTCTATCTCTTGAGGTACGTCTTGATTCGGAGTTAGTAGTGTCACAACTCAATGGTTTGTACCATGTTAGAGATCCGACGTTATGGAGAAGGTTCTTGCGTGTGATATTGTTAGAACGACAATTTGACAATATAACATATATACACATTCCAAGAAATAATAATCAAGTTTCTAACTCATATGCTAAATACATGTTAGATTGGAATTTGTTTCATTCATAATAAATTAATCACAAACATTTTTTTTACACATGTAAATAAATAAATCGATCACCATAAAACTTTTTTATATACATAAAAAATGTGGTAATACATAGTATCATGATACAAAATGTGGGGCTTTTAAAGCCACCATCATAAAATACACAGTCATACAAAACATATACACTCCCAGGAGTCTAATCCTGTGGAGGAGGAGGAGGGTTGTGATCATGGAATTTCACCACGGCTGTAGCTAGCCGTCGAAACAAACGCACCCATGCACGTGGTACACCCACCACCTGTCGTTGTATGGCCTCAGGCAAGTCCTCGACTTGCGCCATGGGAACTCTATGAGTCAGTCTCACAAAGTTGGAATGAATGCTCTGAAGCGTTCGCTCTGCATCCACACCAGTGATGTCATCTCCTCTTCCCCTCTGTCTATCACGAGGGAAGCCTTCCAGCCGCCGTGGTCCCACATCTGCACATAAATGGTAGATGTCACTATGTATTGTCGCGCAAAAACATGTATTTTTGATTTCATATAATCAAGAAAACACAAAAAAATTAAACAAATCATAAAATTTAAAAAGAGTGAGGGTCGAGATTCGTTACCTATGTCACCATATGCCGATCCTGGTGGCAACGGCATGTCCATATCTCCCCGAAAATCTATCCCTGCATAGGGGTAGTCATCAATGGAAACTATCTGTCGTTGCCACCATGGAAATAAGTCAGCTGGATATGGGTTGGCCACCCTACCACCTCCCAGTTTGCGCATAGCATCCGCCCAACGCCGTTGGGCCAGATCTTGAACCCCATGGAGAGGAATGTTCACTCTAGGGATCAATCCTGGAACACGCTCGAAGAAAAACATTCTCAGAATGCTGCTGAACCCAAAGTTCCGTACCCTTCCTGTCTTACACTCACTGAGCTGGTGTTTCATGTTGCTCAGTAGTGTAGTACTCTAGTCGTAGATGGTCAGTCTCATACACTCCACCACATAAAACATCAGTGGCTGCGAGGCCTGATGGAGTGATGCTAAGCTTGCTATCCTGCCCAGCGTTAGTAATATGGCCTTCAGGCCCAGCACCTATATAGCATTGGTGGGGACTTGACTCCCCACCTTCTGAGTATCTGGGTAGTAGTACATGGCTATGTACTCATCGATAATAAGGCCACCTCCTAGCCCACCATAGGAACAAAGGTTCACCACCTCCCCTCGTCTAGAAAGACCAGTGATAAAGTATATGTCCTCCACCTCTATGGTGAGGGACATCCCATCTATATGAAAGGACTCCGAGTCTGGATCCCAATAGTCTACCAGCATCTGTAGCAGTCTTGGTTTGGCCCTCAAACCAACAAGACACCAAAACTTGTAGATTCCGCAGGCATGAAGAGCTTGTTGAGCCATTAAGTCAGCCCTTACTGCTTCCTCTACTTCACCATGCTCACGCTCTCTCCACTCTAGCACCATCCTGCAAGAAAAATTGGAAATTTTCCCATTATTTTAGTAAAAAACCATATACGCGGCCTCATATGCGACTATTTTGCAAACAACCGTGTATGTACGCGGGTTTGAGGCCCTTTTCTGCGTATAGGCAGCCCTATATGCGGAAAAAACCTCTATATCTACGTGATCCATAGCGAACATTTTGGGATGGCCTAAAAAATTCATTTAACCATGAAAATCTAAAAAAATTACATCAAAATGAAAGAGGAGAGCATGAGTAAATACCTGGAATAAACGGTTGTGAATTCCGCCGGCTGGATCTCCTAGAATTTGCAGTTGAAAATCAGAGCTCAAATGGGTAAAAGTTTCAAATGATTTATATTTTTTACTATTTATAGAAAAAATTTCAAATATTTGAAAATTTTTACCCCCTTTCCTATAGTTTCGATATTTTCTAACCATTTTGGACCGTTTTTGACATAATTTGTGATGTAGAAGACCTTTTTCAGTGCCATTTCAGCCATTGGATTGACCCGTTCGTGCCGATCTCAGGTATCATGTCTAAACTGGCATATAGGTTAGGTTCACCATCATTTGCATTTTGCATGACCTTATGACCATATCACCATGACCTTAGGTACGAACCCACTCTATTATGTCACGAAAACTTCTTGCTGCTTTAGAAGTGGTGTGATATGAGTGGTAGAGCTTCACCTTACATGGGTACCCTAGTTAGCGCCTTATTTGCATTTGGTGCCCATGCTGACATTTTCTACTTTAGGGTGTGGGAGTCCATTGTATAGTACTGCCATGACATTTCGCAAGAGCCTCATATTCCTCTTGATCTTATGCTGGCCTATTTCCCTCATGAATCCCCTATGTCAAGTTGTGAATGCATTATCATGAGCTTTTCCTGCCATATTGAGCTTTATGTCGGCTCCCCTGACATTGCATTTCGGCCATATAGCCTGAGCTTGTCTCATGTCTAGCCATTCAGAGCCATTTTTTATATCCTTCGCAGCTTGATTTCCATTTTTACCGGGAGGGGATTTCCCCTCGAGTGTCGATATCCTACACATGTATCCTTGCATTGAGCATAGGTATGTTCCACTGCTTGGAACTAGTTTGTTTGCCCTTATGACACTCGTCTCCTCCTAGTTTGTAACTATAAAGCTATTTTATTCTCTTTTCAAGCTTTTCAAATAACTGAAAAATTCCAAAAAAATAAAAAAAACAAAAATCTGGACAAAGAAAGATGTTATATTTGGCAGATGTCGAGTCGCGTCGCCTTCGAACAGAGCACTGTATATCACATCCATTGGTTGGGTTATAGTTTGGCTTTAGGAGCTGTACTCGTTTATCTGAGTTTATCTCCACCGACTGGTTAAGATTCCAGTCCCTATGGAGCGTCTATTGATGCCTCCTATGTCACAGAGATGTCCTAGTTTGTATATCGATTCTATGCTACCTTCATTCAGTCACCATACGTTGTTATGCTCTTGTTCGAAGGAAGTTGAAACCTGTGTCATCAATTCCTCAGTTATCTTGACTTTGCATGTCGGCCATTCTCAGTATAGTTACTGGTTTGTGCGCCTTATGATCGAGTCCTTCCACATTATATAGCTTTGCTGAGTACCTCATGTTGGATGATGGGGGATGCCTTATTTCCCTACTTCCATCGGATTTCATCCCATTGACTTCAGATCATTTATTCTGGGATTGGAATCTAGAGTCATGTTGAGTGCCTTGAGACTTGCAGTCATCAGTGGCAGGTTCTCTCGCCATCGACAGTTTCTTGGGAATACACCAATGTCCCCTGATCGATGGATCCTCTCAAGTGTTTGACCTCAACACATTTATTCACACTTGTTAGTTTGCACTCTAGTACCTTGATTCCCATTTTCATTATTGGTGGGTGATCTCGTGTCTGTTAACGGTATACATTAATGACCGGTAATCAGACGATGGACTACTATGTTCAACCTCGACACCTCTATTCGCATAGTAGGACATGTACTCGTAGCAGTTTGTGTAGAAGAATTTCTAGATTGGTGGCATCTCTTATATGCTACCTCCTTGATCGTGCCAGTGTTCATGAGATTTCAGCTCTCGTGACTTGAATCCAGTGTATGTCAGATATTTCCAGCCACTATGGAGATCTTGATCTATTATATATCTTCAGCCATTTTGGAGATCATGGTCCTTTGTATATCTTCATCATGGAGATTCTGATCTATGTATATTGTACGTGGTGATGACCACATATGTGATATCATGTATCATGCCTATTCATGGCCATTGTACTCTTATGTATCCGAGACTGCTATATGCACTTGCAGTTATATGTAGAGTTGTCTTATTGTACTATGTTGATTGGGTGGCTGGTCTTCCATTTGGGACCCTTCATCACTCCACTTCTGGGATGGACTTATAATGTATTTCGGCCATCATATGACCGCTCTGACCTCACACATTAGGGAGCATCTGTTATAGCGGATTTCACCACTCTAGGTGAATCACACTTTGTATGGCATTCCCCTGTCCCGCTGCAGACTCATTAGACCCTATGGACCACTTTTTGGCCTTTGATGTTTCCTTGATCATCCCTACAAACATATGAAAAATGATATACATGGATTTTAAACCTATAAGTGCGTACATACACGGGTTTGACCCATATAGCTGCGTACATCGGGATGTGTGCATAATCCAAATCCTTTTAGAATTTTCCTTGACATGGATCCGACTCATTTGACTCCTGGCCTTCCATATGCCTTGAGATCGCTCGGATTCGACCTTTCATTATCCCTTTGAAAGATATATAAGGAACCCCTTTGTACATTGAAGGCATAAGAGAGAATTGAGAGCAAAGAAACTATAGTCCATTGTTGCCGGAACTTATGCTTGAGTCTGCATCCCTTTGTCCCTTGGAGCACTTTTGTGTTCTTTTCAAGCTTACCTTTTGCTAGTGAGCTTGCTATCGAGAGATGGAGGATTGAAGTGGTGGAGGCCCAAGTGGGGGATTCAGTTTCTCCGGTTCGCAGATGTGTCGTCAGAGGTTGTATCTATCTTGTAATCTCTGATTTATATTAATAGAAATATCTTTTCCTGTCCAATAATGTGTGTTTGAATGAATATTTTATCCATGGGATTATGTCAAATGCTTATACATTATTGATTATATATGCTAGAATATATCTAACACCATGATATATAGAATGCTTGTATTGTTTACTTGTTGTTGAGGAAGTGATCTATCAGTTCAAGCTAAAGATTGGAAAGCTCAACGGGGATCTACTTCAACCGTCCAAAATAATGTACGAGGTCTGATCCTTTAGTGTTAGACATTTAATTTCTATTGCATGTTGGAAAGGATTGATTTCTGGAGTCAAGTTGTCTATTGTGGTACCCTAAGCCATAGGAATTTCTCTCCGTAACAATCTCTTAACATGCTTATTTACTACTTCATTCTTGGATCCTAATTTACCGAAAATGCATATAGGTTTTTAGGCCTCGACGCCAAAAATATGTCGTAGATTGGAAATTTTGATTTATATATATGATATAAATGGAAAGGTTTGAACATAGTTATATTGGTTTTGATGTTGGTTTTAGTTCAAATGTTTGATTTATTTTTGTAAAAGCCTATAATATGTGTGTGTGCCCTCTGTCTGTCGAGGTTATAGATTTGAAACCCTTTATTTGGAATTAGCACTGATTAGTTTTTCGTTTATATATATATTTACTTAAAGTATCCTAATATTGTGAAGTGAAATAATATCTTCTTGGGATTAGTTCTCGTTAGAGGAAATTTCAACTAAAAATGGGCCTTTTAACTCTAATTCAAATTCCATGTCATCATGTATTAGCAAACGAAACTGCTTTAAAATTTAAATACCGTATAGGTCTTAAACTCTTTTTTAATATAAATTTGGCGATAGGTATGATAAAAAAAACTACTTTTTTGTTTGTATTTTTGACATATCTCCTTGTGTTTTTACTCAAATTTCGATCGGGAGAGCTTGTTGGATGTGGACTTAAATTTTGCATCCAATGAGTATCCACTCGGCATACTTTTGATGGACTCCGATACCCCAAAAATAAGAAATACATGAGTGGGTTTTTTCGGGTATTTCTTGTTTTTAGGGTAGCGAGGTCCGTCAAAAGTATGCCGAGTGGGTACTCGTTGTCATCATCACATTTTTTCAGGTATTTCTTGTTTTTAGGGTAGTGGGGTCCATCAAAAGTATGTCGGGTGGGTACTCATTGGATGTGAAATTTAAGTCCGCATCCAACGAGCTCTCTCTATTGAAATTTGAGTAAAAACAAGGGGAGATATGTCGAAAATACAAACAAAAAAGTAGTTTTTTTCTTTTCTTCCTCCAAAATTAATAAATATTATTTTACTATTTTAACTATTATTTTATTAATTTCTTATTAGGCCCGTTTTGAGATGAAATTTCCTCTAATGTATAGTGGAAACTTTTGAATATAAAAGTTTCTCTCTTATTTATTATTGAAAGGTATATTTACATAGATAATAATTTCAGTAAAACTATGAAGGGACTATAAGGTCTTTAAATAGGTTATGTAGGAGTTTAAAATTAATCTGTAATACCCCTTGATTTTATAATTTTTAATTCTGCTAGAAAATAATTTGAGTATTATTTTATTATTCTTTGACAGGAGGTCAAGAATAAAAATTTTTGTAGTAAAACATTCCATATTTTAATAAAATATGTTGAAGGAGAACAAAAGTAAATATAGCAATTGAAAGAGTGTTTGCTGACCCACAAGAGAAAAAGGACAAGTTGCAAAGACCACTAAGTGAGAACTCACAATGTAATAGGCATCATCCCCAAAAATCAGTTTTGCACTCCTAGTTGAGTTTCTAAAGAGCAGGAGGCTCATTAATGACCAAGTCCTAGGAAAAATACTATTTAATACTATGCCCATGAGAAACAGGAGGGTAGCATTGAATGGGGATTAGCATTTGTGTAATGAAAGAGATGGCACATTAAGATATTTTTCTCTTGTGGTTCGGCGAACGGGATTGGGGGTTCTGGAGCATGTAATTTGGCTACTCTGGGAGTTGGTTGGGAAAAACAACTTCTCTAATTTTTTTTCCAGTGTTGGTGCAAGGTTCCTACTATGTTTCTAATGATTAATTATAGTTATAGTAGGATGTGTATGAGAAATGTTTAATTGCAGTTACATCTCCGGACAGTAGGATTATGCATTTCTGTAGAACAAATACCCTGGTTTCTCTGAATTATATTAGATCTATACAATGTTATTATAGTCATGATTAATAACTCGTTCTGAGCATAAGTTGGTAGAACTGGTGGTTGTTGGTATAGTTTCTTTTTTTTTAAGTTTGGATCCATTCTATTAAGGAAAGATAAAAATACAAATAATAGTACAATTCAGTGTGTCCATTGGACACGATAGAAAAAATAGAAGAAGAATAAAAGTATGACTGTATGGGTGATCATCCCGAAGATGGGGAAAACAGATCTTACAGAATATCCTAACATTTTGAGACAAAAAATCATGACTTGACCTAAACAAAACTGCTGTAAAGAGAAATAGACCGAAAAATATCCAAGAAGAGAAAACATGGTGCTTTGAACCTAGCATTAGAGCTTTTCGTAGGAAACTTCCATGATTGGGAAGCAGAAGTTGGTGCCCCACAGTAGGCCCTGTACTTTAGTGCTCTTGATATATTCACCCACACCATTGTCGCTGCTATGAGATCCATTCCCTTAGGGGTTGTCTGAGATTTTCCTATTGTTCATGATAGGAATGGTTTTCCTGGTAATGGCGTCGTTTTCCTGGGTATAGTATCCTTGGAAGACTTTCCTTTTTTCCTAACAAACTGGCGCTGATGAGATGGGGCACAAATGGGAATGGTATCAGGGGAGGGGGGGAAGCTGGTTGCAGGGGTGGAAGAGGGGTGAGGAGGAGTTGAGACTGGAAAAATAGGGGGGGGGGGGGGCCTAAATAGATAAAGGAGGAAGGGAGACCAAAGTCGCCAAGGGTGACGCAGGCTCATCGCGGCCAATAGGTTGAGCTACCAGAGCGTGACCAACAAGTGGAGCTTCAGGGGCAGTGTGGAGATGGACTAAGCGCAAGATGAGTCTGGTGAATAGGTTTTTTATGTTCCAATAGTTTCCTCTATGAGTTGGTGTGCGGTTTGTTGCAGAGAGGGAGCGCGACAGCTTGTCCTCTCAATAATCTATCATTTCCCACAGCTCTTCTGGTACTTCAACATCAAAACCCTCTGCACTGGCTTGAGCAGTGAAAGGCGGAGGTCGTCTATCCCTTCCATGACCCCTGGCTCCCCTGGGAGGGCCGCATCAGTGGGGAAACATGCTAGTCACCAAGAGTCTGGGAGCAGAGGGAGGGAAAGTGGCAGAAAATGTCTTGGCATGCAGAGGTCTAAACGGAGGGGACCGACGATTTTGCAGAGTGGTATGAGCTACAATATTGGGGAGTGGAATAAATGTGGTGAGATGTCTATCTATGGAGTCAAAATTCCCCCAATGTTGAACCCAAAAAGCATTAAGTTTGACCATTAATGCATTGTACTTGTCCTACTCGACCTTAACTATCGAGAGGACATATATTTTGTTGAGAGATGTGCTCGTCATCGCTTGGAGCAGGGGAGATGTCATGCCTGGGGCCGTAATCATCACTTTTGCACATGAGCTGAGTAAGGATCTGATCTAGGCTGCTACCTAGCCTTGTGTGCATCGAGTCAGCACCAGCTTAGGGAATGATGTGCCTGTTGATGTGCTGGGGCATGTCATTGGCGCTTTGGGTTTCATGTTCCCGCTCGTCACCCGCATCTGGGGGGTTGTTGGTATAGTTTCAAATCCAATACTTGAATAATTTAGAATTCATGATTCTGTATATAATGGATTGAACCCTCTATTCTATTTTTAAATATGTACCATATATTCCTACTCTTAACTGAGCTTTGTATGTTCGTATCCTTTCCGCTCATCCTATTTAGGATTATTGAATGTGGACCAAATCTGTAATTTTGTTATAGCATAGAGCTATCCACAGAGAGGGTGTGATTTATGACTGATTAATTGAATGAAGAACAATGTTTCTACTCTGCAATTGTTTTGGTCATTTAGTACCTTTGTTTCATTAACCAGAAGTATAGTTTTTCAATCATGTTTGTGTATATGTGTAACTCGAAATCAAATTGAGGCGTATAAGATCGAATCATGTTCAGACAATGAAATCAAGGCTTGGATGTAATCATTAAGATAGTTTCCATATCCAGTTAACTTACAATTATTTAAACCCCAAATCAAACCAAAACCCCTTGAATCCACAAAAGTTAAACAAGATTAGAATATTAACGGTCGATATCTAATCCGCAATGAGAATAATGGTTCACAGAAGTGCAGAAGATAGAATTGTGGATTTTATCTCCGAAAAGTTGAGAACCTTATTTCTGCAATCCGCAAGGTTAGATGTTGATCCACAAGATTAGTAGATCAATGGTCGAGATTTCATCCACAAGAAGAAGATCAATGGTCGAGATGGTATCCACACAAAAGATCAATGGCTAATATTGGTCATGAAGGTTTCATTATCGAATCCATAAAAGTAATCATATCAATGGTCAGGATTTAAGCCACAAAACAGATCAACGGTTTATAGAAGTGCGGAAGGTAGAAGGCGGGGAACAGGGAAAAAAACAAGTAAAACGCTTGAGCTTCCAAACTTCAATTTTCACATCAAGCAATATTGACGGTCAAGGTTGTTTCTGAAAGGATAAATGGTTCGCAAAGTCGAGGAAGAATGCAGAATGTTGAAGGTCAAGAAATAAGTTAACGGAACTTGGATTTTTCGATATTCAATATCCGCATCATAGCAATATCGATGGTCAAGGTTGTTTCTACAAGGATCAATAGTGCGAAGAACCGATGCAGAATGCAGAACACGGGGGGTCAAGAACTAAGTTAACGCAACTTGGAGTTTTCGAGATCCAATCTTTGCATCAAAGCAAGATCAACATTCAAGGTTTTTTCTGAAAGGATCAACGGTGTGGAAATCCGAGGCGGAATGCGGAACGTGGAAGATCAAGAAATAAGTTAATAGAATTTGGTGTTTCTGAGATCCGATCTCTGCATTAAAGAAATATCGATGGTCAAGGTTGATTCCACAAGGATAAACGGTGTGAAAATGATATGCAGATTGTGGAAGGTGGAAAGTGGTCAAATGAAGGTTCGATTGTTGGTTTTTCGTTTTCCAAGTTTTTCCCAGAGGGAAAAAGGCGGAATTTTTTTTTTAGTGTGGAAATAACTATTTTGGTTGCATAAAGGATATGTCAATGGCGGAACAACTGTTATAGTTGTTCCTAAGCCTAAGAATGATGTAGAGGGATGAATTTGACCTTAAAATATGGCCAAGGTTTCTTTTTATGTGTTTTTCTCCTAACAGTTAGGAATCTCTATTAATATGTATAAAGATGTATGGTTACAGAAAAAAAATTAAAAAAATAAAACTATATTTGAAATTTGAGGGTTGTTACATATGGTCTCAGAGCATGGTTTCAGCAGTAGGCCTGAATAGGCTCAACACAAAATTGCTATATAAAACAATAAACTAACTCATGTTTATTTTTGAAAAATCTCTTATACCCAGTGAAGAGAAGTACAATTATGTTTTGCAAGAAATATGGCAGATGTGGGATTATATGCAGAAGAGGAACGTTGCCCGGAACAACCTTTAAACAATAAAGAGGGTAATCTAAGCGATGTAGAGTTATGGATAAATCAAAATGAAATTTAGGATAATAAATCTGAATTAAAAAGGACTGTGGATGAACTAAGATCTGAACTAAGAAAGGTGAAGGAAGATAATGAGCAAATTCTGAAGACTCAAGAAGAACTGAACACTATCTTGTTAGCAAAAATCCATAATGAAGAAAAAAAGGGTGCTCGTATGGTAAGTGATTCATGAAGGGTTGTCTCTGGTGGACATTACATGATTATTATAGGATTGAAATAGGTTAAGGTATTATGGATTAATGATTAGGTATGCATGAGGATTGATGTATGAATAATTTTAGTTGATGATTAATGGCTTCTTGAATGAGTTCTGAGAAGAAATGTGAAATATTATGCAAAGTGATATGTTGTATGGCCCTTTTGGATTCTCAGTTACATGGAAATCATAGCATGTAGCTTAGATTTGCATGTTGTAGGTAAAAGAAAAAGTATGTTACGTGATCTATGAAAATAACTTCCCTTGTGATTTCCACTAGAAAGGTAACCGGTGGCAATATTGAAGGGGTACTAGATATAACTTATGGGTATTTCTTGTATTGTGGTTGAAAAGAATGTACTAATCATGTAACTGAATAAGCAAGTCATGTAGCTTTATTGAAAATAAACTTCATGTATTTTGTTGAAAAGTAACTTGTGGGAATGATGGAGAATGGGAAGGTATTATTGTTAATCCCACCGTTGATATGTTAAGTGATCGAGGAGCCACATGAGTTGCAGCACCCCAAGGATGAGGGAACTTTGCCAACTCACCTAGGTAAAACATATGAAATATTGGTTAGTTCAACCAGCCACTAGAGCTAAACAAAAGGTAACTGATCTTGTTTGATCAATGTGAAGAGGAAATACAATATCATAAGGCATAATTTGAATGTTTTTCCTCTAATTAACTTGTTGTTGGGAATCTTGGCTTAGTACCGAGAGTACATTAAACACTTGGTGTGCTTTGCTTGGACGTCCAAGAGAAACTAGAAAGGTGCTTGCAAGAAAAAAACTTCTAAAAGATACAGGCATTGTAAGTAAAATTGTTCCTGTAAAGTAATAAGTTTACCTATTAGTGAATAGGAAAAATAAGAATACTGGAACCTTTACGAATCTTGAAAGCTAATGATGTTAGATTCTAATTCATATATATGATGTTGATATTAACCTTGGTAGACATACAAATGTATGTGCATATGATGATTGGCATGGATTGGTTGAAAAAGTATATAGTAGTGTTAAATTATGTTAGAAATGTTGACCTTGCACCCAAAAGATGGAGTCTCTGTCGATAAACCATTCGAAGGTCTGTGAGGATATTTGCAAGGAATTCATGCGTGGAAAAATAGATTTTTTGAACGCTAGAATGGAGTTCAGAATTGGACAAAGACAATCTTGGTGAATTTAGACAGAGATTGATTGGTTGATTCGCTGATCAATCAAAAAAGGGAGAGTGTGAATGAAACTAAGAAATTCAACCCTGAGTTAAATATTTGTAACCCAAATAGATCTACGGTCGATGATAGATTCCACAAATGAGGGTTACAAGTAAGATATAACTCTAGAATCGATGAAGTCAAATTTACCTATGTGGGTAGGTCTATGGTTGAGATCTGGTGAACGGGATGATCCATGGGAATATTGTTGAGCTAAAGTGCATGGAGGTTAAATTGTGGAAGGTGGACCCAAAATTCCACCATACGATCTGACTAGAGATAGATCCAATGACCCTAGAACATTCCTCTAGAAGGAAGAGCACGGAAGATAAAAGGTGATTCAGACTGCGGAATTGGAAAGTAAGCATTGCAAATAAGATTAAGATCGATGGATGAGGATGATCATGGAAGATGATCAACGGTTGTGATCTATTTCATTGGGTGAACTAGCATAGTCGAAGAAAATCGTAACGGGTGCGATACTTTATGAAATCCATTCTATGACCATTGAATTAAACCGTCGATCTAGATCTAACAGTCCTTTGACCATTTTGCTAGTGAGCTAACAAGGGAGTTAATTGCTGGAGAGGGGAACAAAATCATTTTTGAAATCAGATCCACAATGGATTTGGAATCCGCTCGTGCTTGAGATCCTGTGGGACCATTGGTCGGGTGAGGTTAATTTAGCAATTCTACCAAGTTTAGAACCAGAGTGAATCTAGTGACAGCCCATCTAAAGACTGTTACAAGGGAGATTGACATCATATTCAAAGTCTCCTTTCACGGAAATCAAACCAGTAAGCTACAGGAAGTAGTGAGAAAGAAGGATGAACAGAGAATATTTAGTTAATAAAAACATGAACATAGTATGTGGTGAAGGATGCAATGAGTGTGCGATGGTCTCATATGAAGGAATGATGAACATGATTGCTTAATCATGGGTATGGAAGGTTTGTTTTAGTTACTTAAATGAGGTGAAAATTTCAGGTTATTTTAATGATGCATATAAGATAACCATATAAGTGTCCTCGAAATGCTAGTAGCTGATATGGTTTAAATTACTTAGTGTTGTAATTTTTGAAGATTACTTCAGAGATTAGTGTAAATCTTGTAGAGGCCCACCAAATTGCTGGGATGTTTGGAAGTTACGGATTGTAGGTAGAATTGACTAAAAACATGGCAGTATGGTTATGTCCAATAAAATAAAGACAAGAATCTACCATGTGCAAGGGCCAAAACATCTAAGAAGGATCTCAGGGCGGTGAAAACTAAATAGAATAGATTTCTAAATCCCAGATTTGGAATTTCGATATTCTTATATTGATTGTTGACTAATCTATAGATTATGTTAAGATGACATGTTATGCATGGTTGTACAGGTTAGAAACAAGTGTAAATGATGGGGGATAAGTTGTCCCACTTACCAGAGCCAAACATTATGAGGATGGCCTCAAGATTGCAAAACATCTAATTATGTAGGAGACGGAATTACGAATTCATAATTTGATTTAAATAACTATGTAATAATGGTTTGATGTATGAACCATGTCAGGAGATACAGTGCAGAAAACCATGTGTGGTGGCCTGCAAGAAACAAAACACCAAGTGGGATGATAAAAGTTTCCCTTGGGGGGACGAGGGGGTGCCATTGTTGTCTAAGATCAAAGCAGGATAACTGTGGGGTTAGTAGAAGTTTCTTATGCGAATATATATTTGGGTTATTTAGCATCTTCTCACTGTTATAAATGCTTGATATTGCATATCTAAAAATGGTTTAATTCAAATGTACTACACAGACCCCTTATGCAGGACACCCTGGTTACCAAAAGATGATTAAAGCCTTCAAAAAGCAATTCTTTTGGCCTAATTTCAAGGGAAGATTTAGTTGATTACATGTATAAAGGTGGAATGCCACTAGGTGAAGGCTATATCCCCTAGGTAGAAGTTGCTTATAATGATGATTTCCAAGTTCCTGCAGGTATGGGTCCTTGAAAAGTGTCATATGGAAACAAAGGTAATACTTCAAAATTTGTGAATTAGTCCTATAAATTGATTGATGTTAGGACCCGATTCATTAAAAAGAAAGGGAACTATTATGAAACAAGTAAAACAAAACTTGAAGGCTGCCCAAGACATGTAGAAAAATTATATTGACTTAAAAAGAAATCCTATAGAATTCCAGGTGGGTGATCATGTATACATAAAGGTAAAGCCCAAGAAAAGTACCTTGAGATTGGCCAAGTATACGAAATTGGCACCCAGGTATGGCAAGGAATTTGAAATTCTAGCCAAAGTAGGGTTGATTGCATACTAGTTATCCCTACCACCTAATATTAAGGTACATAATGTGTTTTGTGTTTCTATATTGAAAAGATATGTTCATGATATTTCTCATGTGATTGACTAGATTGTAATCTAGGATGAACCACAGGGAGAGTTCCAAATGGGACCGAAGCGCATTCTCGATAGGAGATAACTTTTACTTCAAAACCGTACCATTAGACAGATAAAGGTGCAATGGTGTTGGAATATATTATATTCCTTGGAAGGTAATAATGTCTTTGTATTATGTCGAAAGTTGTCTACAATCTGATGTAAAAGAGTAATACATTTATCCCATAGTTATATGGTGGTGTATTTACTTGTGTAGAGTATTTGTCCATGGTATTGTATTAAGAGATGTTATTTTGGAGAATTATATTATCCCACATGCAATATGTGAGAGTAATTTCTCCTCATCTCTTACTATATAATAGGGTCAAGTGAGTCTCTACAAATCATGCATTCTTGATGTAGTAGTGGTACTATTGTGACACTATTGTACATCATCTATATTATTTTGGGTATTTGTGCTTTGTTCTCTTGTAATATTGGAGAACACATTCTGCAAATAATAGAATACTACCTTCCTATGGATGAAACCCATTATGGTGAACCACGTATATTGGTGTTTTCATGTCCTTTTTTTTCATGTTTTTATCTTTTATGATTTGTTGTTGGTTGCTTAGATAGGTTAACTAATTTAGCTTGACTCTATTATTCTAACATGGTATCAGAGCAGGTTATTATTATCTAGTACCTTCTATAGTTTTCAATAAAAAATGATTATCATTTGGGCATTGTCATTTTGTTGTAGATTTTCTTTCTATCTTGTAACCATTAGGCTTCCCTTCAGATCTGGGCATATTTCTGCATTTTTTTTTTACCCTAACCCTAATTTATTGTGTAATATTTTTGCAAAAATTTTTCAAGGGTTTCTTGATCTTTTTTCTGTAGATCTACATGATTTTGGGACTCTCTTCAATGATATATTTCTTCCGATTATAAAAACGACAGTTATAAAAAAGGGTTGTAACTTGATCATTTTTTACCAGTTTTTTTTATTATAACCTATTTTTGGAATTAGAATAGCCATTCTGGATCCACCCTCATGACCAGAACAGAAAACTGGGCATTTTTGGGCTTCCTTTCGGTAATAAAAACGACAATTATACAAAAAGGCTGTAACTTGGTCAATTTTTACCCCTTTTTTTATTATTGTCTGTTTTTGGGATTGGAACAACCATTTTGGATCCCCTTACGTGACCAGAACAAAAAAACTGGGCATTTCTGGGCTTCCTTTTGGTAATAAAAATGATAGTTATGAAAAAAGGTCATAACTTGGTCATTTCTTACTAGATTTTTTATTATAACCTGTTTTTTGAATTAGAATAGCCATTCTGGATCCACTTACGCGTTCAGAGCAAAAGACTAGGCTTTTATGGGCACATTTTTTCAAAGGGTTGTAAGTAAAAGTTTCTCTTTCCTTTACTATTTTTCTAACTGTGTTTTTTGCAGACTCAAATTAGTAAGGTAAAGTATTTAAGTTTTTTTTTTATTCATTTTTTGCATTTAGGTTTTGCTTCTAATCATGTTTATTAAGATATTATTTCTTGTTCTTGTTATATATTTGTCTCACATTTCTATATGGAAATATTGACATCTTTTAAGGACATGGATCTCTAGTATTTTGTCATAATGATAGTTATAAACCATCTAATGCTTAATATTTTTTAAATATATTTAATAATTAATTTTTTATTTTCTTTGTTTTGTTTATAAAAACAATTTTATAAGAACAATCTCGTATGTATTATCTAGTGATTGTTATTAACTTTATTTATATGTTATTGTTGACCTTTGTGTAAAAGTAATTTCATTCTTTTATAAGTAATATCTTTATGATCATTATATGCTCTTGCTAATTAAATTTTTAAGTAAAATCAATTTTTTTAAACTATGTGATATCATATTTTTTGGCTTGTCATAAGTTATTTAATTGGGATATAGTTTTTTCTTCATGTATTGCATATATTGTATCTAGTTCCTGTGTTATTTGTCTTTAACATTCCAATATGGAAGCATTGACATTTCCAGGGCATTTCGTCTCTTGCATATTTTCATAGTGTTAACAAGAAATGAACCCATGATTAAGACCATTAGTGACTTGTCATTTCATATTTTTTTATAAGTGATATCATGAGTTGATCATAATTTGCTCATATTAAACATTTTGATTTATCTATATCTTATGTCATGTTTATTTTGATCATCTTTTACTCAATATTTATATGGATTTGAGCAATCTTTAAATCTTAACTATTTATCATAAGCACATTGTTCTTGTTGCAATGAGATTTCTATTCTTATGATTGCAGAGGTTATCATGTTCTTACTTGTCTCTAACGTTCCTATATGGAAGCATTCACATTTTCAGGGCATTCATCTCTTGCATATTAACTTCATACGAATAAGAAATGCACCTATTATTCAGATTAGTTGCTTGATGACTAAATTTTCATATATTTAAGTGAAATATTTGGCTCACTATTTATATGTTGTGGTTGACACTTAATGTGTAAAAGTAACTTCATTTTTCTTAATGAACAAGTTAATCTTCTATTTGATTGTATTATGTTTCCATTCCTTTATATGATGTTTGCTAACCTTTGGTATATACGCATTTTCATTTCTGTATGAGCAATTTTGTTTTATGATCTTTACATGTTTTAATCTTGAAAGTTCTTGTGCAGATAAGTTCTTTGTTTAGGCTTTCAGCTTATTCCAAAAGTAATGAAGCACCATCTTCTACTATTAAAGTCATGATGTTCATCTGGATGATATCATTTTCGATGTATACACCATTGGGGTCTTGTTTCTTCAATGTTTGAGGTCTTCTACAAATATTTATATTGCACCTTGATTGGAAGAATCTCTGCTATCCGCATGTGTATTGGCCATCTGGGTTTTTTTTGTACATTATTGTGGTGTTCTTAGCTAGATGTTCTATTGTATTAGTTGTCAAAAGGTATCTGTACACTGTTGTGGATGTTATATTAGAGTTCTTCAACTATCATGTATGGTTGTGATGATTCTTGTGGTGATCTGGACATCTTGCAATTGGATTACGTCACATGTTCTCGGCATTTTATTGTTGGGTCTTTCATTGTACAACCTGGTTCATGTGCACTTCCATGATTCAGTGAGAAGCAGTTATTCATTGTCAAATTCCATTAGCCGAAGTGTTCTTCTTTTTCATCTTTGGTTCTTCTGGCAGTTGTCATCAAGGGGGAGCAGTAATGACTCCTTCCTTCCTTATTGTTAGTGTGGGCCCTTGTCTGAGCCATTATTAATTGGGAGTGTTGGAATATATTATATTCTTTGGAAAGTAGTAATGTCTTTGTATTATGTCGAAAGTTGTCTACAATCCTATGTAAAAGAGTATACATTTAACCCATAGTTATATGGTGGTGTATTTACTTGTGTAGAGTATTTATCCATGGTATTGTATTAAGAGATGTTATTTTGGAGAATTATATTATCCCACATGCAATATGTGAGAGTAATTCCTCCTCATCTCTTAGTATATAATAGGGTTAAGTGAGTCTCTACATATCATGCATTTTTTATGTAGTAGTGGTACTATTGTGACACGATTGTACATCATCTATATTCTTTGGGGTATTTGTGCTTTGCTCTCTTGTAAGATTGGAGAAGACATTCTGGAGATAATATAAGACTACCTTCCCATGGATGTAACCCATTAGGGTGAACCATGTATATCGGTGTTCTCTTGTCCTTTTCTTTTTCTGTTCTTATCTTTTATGATATGTTGTTGGTTGCTTAGATAGGTTAACTAGTTTATCTTGACTCTACTATTCTAACAAATGGAATCACCTTAGTCCAGAAGAAGCTACTTGGGAGTTGGAAAGTAATATGCAAGAGGCATATCCAGGCTTATTCCAAGAGGTTGACGTGGATGTGTTATCTTTTAAGTGGAGGTGTATGTAAAACCCCATGATTTAATAATTTTTAATTCTGCTGGAAAATACATTGATTATTATTTTATTATTCTTTGAGAGGAGGTTAAGAATAAAACATTTTGCACTAAAACATTTCCTTTTTTAATAAAATAAACTGAAGGAGAAAAAAAGTAGATATAGTTTTTGAAAGAGTGTTTGCTAACCCACAAGAGGAAAATGAAAAGTGGCAAATACCATTGAGTGAGAACTCATGATGGAAGAAGTATCAACCCCAAAAATCAGGTCTACACTCCTAGTTGAGTTGCTAAAGAGAAGATGGTTCATAAATGACAAAGTCCTAGGAAAAATACTATTTACTAGTATGCTCATTAGCAGCAGGAGGCTGTCTTTGGATGAGGATTAACATCTGTGTAATGCAAGAGATGGAACATTAAGATATTTTTCTCTTATAGTTTAGCAAACAAGCTCGGTGGTTCTGGAGCAAGTAATTTGGTTGCTCTGGGAGTTGGTTGAGAGAAACAACTTCTCCACTTTTGTTTTCCCAATGTTGGTGCCAGGTTCCTAATCTATTTAAGAAGATTAATTCTCTGAAGTATATTAGATCTGTACAATGTTATTACAGTAGTGATTAATAACTAGTTCTGAGGATAAGTTGGTAGAACTGGTGGCTGTTGATATAGTTTTGAATCCAATACATGAAGAATTTAGAATTCATGATTCTGTATATAATGGATTGAACCCTGTGTTTTCTTTTTAAATATGTACTGTATATTCCTACTCTTAACCAATCTTTGTATATTCGTATCGTGTCTGCTCAACCTATTTAGGATTATTGAATGTGGACCGAATTTGTAATGTTGTTATAACATAGATTCATTTATAGAGAGCATAGAGAAGAGAGTGCACGATTTATGACTAATTAATTGAATGAAGAACACAGTTTCTACTCTACAAGTGTTTTGGTCATTTAGTACCTTTGTTTCCTTAACCAAAAGTATATGTTTTCAATCATCTTTGTATATATGTGTAACTCCAAATCAAATTGAGGCATATAAGATCAAATCATGTTCAGACTGTGAGATCAAGGCATGATTGTAAGCATGAAGATAGTTTCTAGGTTCAATTAACTTATAGTTATTTAAACCCCAAATCAGACCAGAAACCCTTCAATCCACAAAAGTTAAACAAGATTAGAAGATTAATGGTCCAGATCTAATCTGCAATGAGATCGATGATTCACAGAAGTGCAGATGACAAAATTACTAATTTTAGCTCCGAAAAGTTGAAAACCCTATTTTTTCAATCTACAAGGTTATATGTCGATCCACGAGATTAGTAGATCAACAGTCGAGATTTCATCCACAAGAAGAAGATCAATGGTCGAGATCGTATCTGCACAAAAGATAAATGGATGATAATGGTCACGAAGGTTTCATTACGGAATCCATAAAAGTAATCAAATTAATGGTTGGTATTTAAGCCATAAAACATATCAACGGTTTATAGAAGTGTTGAAGGAAGAAGGCGGGGAATATGGAAAAATACAAGTAAAAAGGTTGAGCTTTCAAAGATTGATTTCCGCATCAAGCAAGATCGACGATCAAGGTTATTTTCGCAAGGATCAACGGTGCGGAAAGCTGAGGCAAAATGTGTAATACGAAAGGTCAAGAAATAACTTAACGGAACTTAGAGTTTCTGAGATCATATCTCCACATCATAGCAAGATCGATGGTCAAGGTAGTTTCCACAAGGATCAATGGTGCGAAAAGCCGAGGCAGAATGCAGAACGCGGAAGGTCAAGAAATAAGTTAACGAAACTTGGAGTTTTCGATATCCTATCTCTGCATTAGAGCAAGATCGACAATCAAGTTTGTTTCCACAAGGATCAATAGTGTGGAAATCTGAGGCAGAATGCGAAACACTGAAGGTTAAGAAATAAGTTAACAGAACTTGGAGTTTCCGAGATCCAATCTCTGCATCAAAGAAAGATCAATGGTTAAGGTTGATTTTGCAAGTATCAACGGTGTGGAGAGTATATGCGGAGTGCAGAAGGTAGAAAGTTGTCAAATGAAGGTTTCAATTGTTGGTTTTTCGTTTTCTGAGTTCCACCCAGAAGGCAGAAGGAAAAAACGTCAGTTTAGTGCGGAAATAGCTATTTTGGTTGCAGATCGGATATGTCAATGGTGGAACAACAGTTACAGTGGTACCTAAGCCTGAGAAAGATGTAGAGGGATGATTTTGACCTTTAAATATGGTTAGGGTTTCTTTTTATGTGTGTTTTATCATAACAGTTAGGAATCTCTATTAATATTTCTAAAGATGTATGGTTACATAAAAAAATTATATTTGAAATTTTAGGGTTGTTACATAAATTTTCTTAAAACCCTAGTACTAATGTGAAATATGATATTATAAACCTAATTGAGTGAAATCTCAGGTGATAAGAGAGGGTTTGACTATAATTGAAAAAAATAGTACTGACTAGGTTAGCAGTATTATAACTAGTAATCAAAATAAAAGAGAAGTAATGTTTGTTATATAATCGTTGAATAATGAACACCAAAACTGACTATAACATCGTAGGAAAGTAATTACATTTTCATTTCTCAAAGTAATACAAATAGTTATCAATAAATTATGTATATACTGAGCATTCTTCATAAACAAAATACATATATAGAATTAAATCACAGATAAATAATGAACAATTAGAACCTAGATATTTTGTAGAAGGGGGACAAACACCCAAAGGAGACCGTTCCACCCAACTGTCTCCTGAAGCAACCAAGATTATTTGCTTAGGACCCTTGAGCATGTTCATTGAACCACTAGGATGAAGAGACTGTGTAACAGTTGACACAAAACTTTCTGAATTTTAGCACTCAGTAGCAGACTTAACTCAACAATTTCACCATAGCTATCCCCTCATCAAATTCCTTGTGTGCTCGGCTTTTCAGTTTGCAGCAGCCACAAGGTTCATTCACTTGGAATAGAATATAGTCATCCTCCTACTCATTCCTCCTAGTGGGTCAGTGAACACTCTTTCAACAGTCTCCTTTGGATAGGTGTCTCTTCTATTTAATTATTAAAATAAATAAATACTCAGTTACAGTCATCCTTGACCAACTTGGTCATAAAAAACTTTACAATAATTTTAACATAATGTTTTCTCA
>LPNX010281239.1:39776-77896 GCA_001517045.1 Pseudotsuga menziesii
TATTGATTCCGCACCTATAATTTGGCCTCCATCTGTTGATGGATTTTTGTCATATAAATCTAAAATAGATTCACAGTTTTGACTGATAGAAGTGGTGGTTCCATTGTTTTAATCCACCCCAAAAACCTCTATATGATGTAAATTTTGTTTCTGTTGCTTAATATATTTTGCAAACTTGCAACCAAAAAAAAAGGAAAAATAAAATGGTTGTTAGTAATGTCATTCAAAACTTAATACACGTTAAACTATTTGAGGATAGCTATCCCAAATATACTAACCTAACTAATTTTAAAAAATAAACATTGAAACTTGAATTATTATAATCTAATTATTAAGAATATCAAAAGTTTCTTTTAATTATTAGTCATTAAAAGGAATAAAAAATATTACAATAATAAAAACAAATTTTCAAAATAGAAAATAAAAAATTAAAAATATCCTTAAAATATCTTTTGAAGAAACCTAATAAACTTAAAAATCACATTCAAACCAACTTTCAAAATATTAATTGCGTCGAGAGGCGCTCTACAGCACAGTATGGGAAAGACACAGTATGGGAAAGATCTTGTAACGCTATTTTTATTAATAAAAAATAATGTTTTTAAATATAGGACAAAATAAACGTCGGTCAGAAAAAGAAAAAAAACCTAATATGGGGGAGATGTTGTAATCTTCCTAGCTAACAAAACAATAAAAAAGTAAAAATTTCATTATTCGTAAAAAAATATGAGTGAGGGAAAAAACACAATATGGGAGAGATGTTGTAATGTTTTTACTTAACAAAATAATAAAAAATGTTGGCCTTACACATGGTTTTAAAACCATAAACCATGTGCATGGTTTTAAAACCATGTGCACAATTATGGTTTTAAAACCATAAGGTTTACACATGGTTTTAAAACCATGCACATGGTTTATGGTTTTAAAACCATGTGCAAGGCCTTTTACACAACCCATCGTTTTAGTGTACATGGTTTAGGAGGGCCTTGCACATGGTTTTGAAACCATGTGCAAGGCCTCCTAAACAACCCATAGTTTTATTGTACATGGTTTAGGAGGGCCTTGCAAATGGTTTTAAGACCATGTGCAAGGCCTCATAAACAACCCATGGTTGTAGGAGGGCCTTGCATATGGTTTTAAAACCATGTATGAGGAAATGTTGTAATGTTAGTTCATAACAAAATAAAAAATAATAATAAATATTATATGTGGTTCATAAATAATATTAAATATTAATAATAAAATATTATATGTGGAGCTTAAATAAAAATATGTGTCTTTTGGTTTGAATCAAATCAGTGGATACCTACAAAGAGATTTGATCCCTCTCGGCGCTTGATAGAGCCTAGGATTTGGATCTATGCTGGTAATAAAATCAAATCAAGATTACGAGAGAGCCCATTAAGGTAAAACCTAAAGTGAATCTACTTACAGGCTGCCGCATTCTAACCACGCCCTCCACTGAGAAGTCTAGGACTTTCATATTCACGTCAAAATGTACTTAGAAGAAACCTTTGTCTATTTATTCCAAATCGTTTTTCAAACTCTGTAAACATGCGATATTGATTTTTGGGAAATGAAAAAATGGCCTTTTCCAATTTAAGAAAATAAAACACCTTTCTAAAGGGGAAAAATAAAACGCATTCCGAAGTCACTTTACATACTCTCAAATGTCCATAGCATTGGAGAAGATACCATAATCAGCGGTCCTTCATATTATAAGTTATCTCGAGAACTATTATTTTTCATGCGGATGGAAGCGTTTGCAAAGCTCCATATTTGCATTAGCTTTCAAGGTACCATGAATATAGTCAAATGGATTGATCCTTCCTAATTAGGTTTCAATGGCTCATGGCCAAGGGAATGGAACAAATTCACTTTGGGTTTGTACAGAGAAACATTAAGTCAAGGGATGTAGAAGATTCTATCTGTTGGTTTTGGAACACTAACTCGGGTTTGTTTTCCTTAAAGCTGGCTTACACTGCCATTCTTTCTAATATTCTAGTGGCTTTATAACGGTGGCATATTAAGTGTTGGACATGGTCCACTCCACCCAAAGTTAAAATATTTACATGGTCTCGAAGGTAGGATTTTATTGTGGTGCAATCTTTAGAAATGAGCATTTCATGGCCCAAATTTATGCTCCTTATGCTTAAAAAAATTTGAATATGTGAAGCACTTATTCATTACATGTCCAATTTCTTGGCGAATATGGCGTCAGGTCTTGTGCTTCTCATCATATTCACTTTCTTTTTTCCATATACCTCTTTTTCAAATTGCTTGAAGAGCTGGTTCGGCCTTGCTTCAGTCCGGGGAGAGCTAGTATGTTTCTTTCTATGGGAGATATGGAAGCTGAGAAACTCAGTCAATTTTGAAGGAAAAAGTCCTCCCCTAAACTGGGTAGTTAGCAGAGTTCTCTCCTTTTATTCTGACTATAATGGTGATTCTATTGATCATGCGCACCATTTACTTAAGTCTCCCATATCCCCTCTAGTTTACATTGATGATGTTAGGGCCAATTTTGATGAGGTTGTTCAAATGGAAGTGCAGTGGTGTGGTGTCGATGTTGTCATTTTTATGGACAGTTTTGGTTATATTTCAATTTGTGGCTAAATTGTGGCCTAGGCACAAATTCAAAGGAGGAACTTATGGGCCTATGGATGATTCTTTTTTCCACTATGAAAAAGAATATTGCTCTTGCTCACATTGTTGGCGACTCTCTCCTTATTATAGATTGGGAAAACTTGAAATTTCACATCCATTCTTTACATCTCCAAGCTTGGCTAGATGATACTCGTGCTCTGCTGCAGCGGTTTCCCTGGATTTCCTATAAAATAATGGAGAAGCTGACTTACTTTCTCGTTGAGGTTTGGCGGCCCGGAAGGGTTCATTTATTTTGAATTTTGGAAGTTTGCCTCACTTCTCTCTTCAAAAAGAAATAGTATTTATTCTTGTGTTTGATCTTGTTCCGACGTAAGTTTTTGGTTTCGTATATTTGTGATCCTCTTCTTTGGTCTTTTTACTGGATACTTGGTTATTTGTCTTCCCCCTCTACCCTGTTGGGGATTTTTGTTTCATCATGGCGTGTTACATGTGGTATATTTTTGTGAATGATATGGTATTTGAACTTGCCTCTCTTGGCTCTCTATGACTATGTGTAGATATACTTTATAATTAAAAGTATAGTTTTTTTTAATAATTAAAAGTATAGTTTTTTTTATAGTTGAAAAAGACTCTCACAACTTGAGTTGTGAAAAAAAAAACTCTCAAAATCTAGTTTAAACTATTCCTTCACCTAACCAAATCATATTTCAAAATTTATAATAATTAAACATTTATTCTAATTAAACAATATAGTTCCAAAGTATGTTAAAATCTTAAACACTAGAATAAAAATAAACTAAGATTACATAAAACTAACTACGTGGGTGATCTTATCATAAACTTTAAGCATCATTAATTTTCCATACCCCAAATGTAAATATTTCTTTGAGAGTATTTCTTTGAGCTCCTTGTAAATATGTGTGAAGTGATGTGTATTCTCTTTCAATTGGAAACAAATGTACATGAAAATCAATAATTATTGAAGTTAATTTTTATCATTCATCCATTTGAGGTTTACTAAAGAGTAATCAAACATCTTTAAAAAGAATTTCAAAAATGCTCATGAACTCGTCACTTTACCAAAATTATTATTTGACTCACTCACTAATTTTTCTTTGAGATTAATAAAATGATTACCATAAATGTATAGTACCCCACTCCAATGTTGTTTCCTTGACCCTGACTAGGTTCATGGAAAACCCACATAAGATGGACTTATCAAGTAGCAACTCTCTTATTTAGCTAATCCATGGCACTTTATTGATGAATCTAAAATGTTGAAACAAGTACATATTTGTGCAAAAACATGAAAGGATTATATGCATCTACCTTCAAACAGCGAGCGTCACAAACCTGTAAATTTCAATAAATAAAAAATGGTTATAATTTACAATACTTGTTGTAATATGTCTTTCTTTGTCATAACATGTTGTTTACTTGTTTGCATAGATAAGTTTAACTATACTTTTTAAATGTTTGATGGAAGGGCTTGTCGTCCACTCAATGTTGACTCCAATTGAAATGTTGAACTCGGTTGCAACCCTTTCCAAGGTGATGTTAATGTTTAATGACATGAAATGTTTGTTTTGATTACCTAGGATTAAATCCTAGACTTGGACTTAGTTCCAAGTAATAAGTTGCTTGGACTTATGTTTATGTGTTTAAACTTAAGTTTTACCCTTACCAAATACAAGATAATGGCATGCATTGGTAATTATAAAACTTGTGGGCTTTGTAAGAGATATAGGTAAGGTATGACTATGTTATAAGTTTAAGTCATGGCATGTGACAATGGGAGGCACAAGGTGGAAGCCATCTGTTAAGAGAAGGGTTTAATGTAGTTTTTAACAATGCATTTAAAACCCTTGTCATAAACATTGGCTGGAAGTTGACAGCGCAACTAGGCATCATAAATAACAAGGATGCCCTACATGCTTTTTGTGGGGAGGATTGATCCTAGCCCTCCATATGTCCTTGATCTAATTCTTATTGTTGGAGAGGTTATGTAGGGGTTTTATCATTGCATTCATATGGTCGTAAGGGTTTTTGTATTTTTCAAGTTTATGGTTATTGGAGGTTTTCCTCAGAGAGTCCGTGGTGCTTGGCTGCAGCCATGCTTTTCATTCAACAAGTTTTCAATTGCTTGTATGGTTTTAAATACAATTATACATTGTCCATTTAAGAGTTTAAATTATTCTTACTATGGTTAAATATAATTAATGGTTGTTTGGTTTCCATTTCACCTATGCACAGTCTTACTCATTCTTTTTGTTTTTGTATGGTAAGGTGGAGACCACAGAATGCTTGCATTTGAATTCTATCAGAGGCTTCCCAAGCTGGCCTGAGTTTAACAGGTAATTCAAAATTGCTTTAAAATATTTAAATTGCATTTCAGTTGCAGGTTTCACAGGCCTCACCAGTAACTAATTCGAAGTGTTTGAAATGTGCAAGGCAAAGGAAAATGTAAGATTTAGGAGGATAAACCCTTGGCCCTCTAAATTTGTTGATGAGGTAAGACTATTCTACCTATAAATTTGTTTAAGAAAAATCAATTTCTTAACTAAGGAATGTATTATTATTTTTTCTTCTATGTTTTTGGTAAGTGATACCATGGTGCAAATGAATGGTCACCCATATTCTTTGGACGAACCTAGCCTTAACCTTTTGCACCAAACCCTCAGTCAAGGGTAAGCTTTGCTCTAAGCGTACAATATTTAGGGTTTTTTATGACAATTATAATTACTTACGGTTTGTAATGTATACATGTTATGCATGGTTACAAAGGAGGGTTGGCGCACAACCATACCAAGGTGGCGACAGGGTTACCTCCTCTCAAGTTTGTTCTTACTTTGTCTTGAGCTGAGGAACCCTATCCTAAATTCTGTCTGTTTGAAAACAATTTTGTAAACTATATATATGCATTGATACTAACATTAGTAGGTTTTACTTTGTGCATGAATATAATGGTATGACCCTTCAACGTTCTTTGGATTCGATAATTCAGATTCAAGGTATGACTTGATTTTGTATAGTATGCCCAAAGGGTATAGTTCCAAGGTTACTCTGCTCGGTGCATTTGGGGAAGAGGGATTTACCACCTATTTCATAATTAAGTGTTAGAAAATAGGACCGCAAAGCAATAACATATATACAATTAAATCAATAAACAAGATGCAAAACACATTAAAACATTACAGAGAGACACATATATAACGTGGTTCACCCAAACGATGGGCTACATCCACAAAGAAATTGTCAGTCCTTTTATTACAGTCTAGAAAGATGAAGGGATACACCCTGCAGCAAAACTGCTGCACTTCCTCTTCACGCTCTCATAGTCTCTCTTCCAATACAATACAATACCATACACAGTCGTGTTACAATGCTTTCTTTTATAGGGTCAATACCATGGGAAAAAACTACGGTTAATCCAATACCATGGGTCTGCAAAACTGTTGGCCAACTCACATCCCAAAAAAATTCTCGGCGGCTCCGCCCTCGAACCCCCACTTCTCAGGGGCACTATCCCCAAACCCCCGTGTCTCGGGGGCGTTGCCCCCGAACCCCCTTTTTGGGGGCACTGCCCCGAACCCCAAGGCAAGGAGAATGAGTGTATAGTACACTTGGGATACAAACACAACTGAATAATATCTCTGTATATGGAAGATCAGACTCCACAACCAACATTAAGATAAGTTTGATTATTAACATGTTTGGCCTGGAATTCGATTTGGGCAATCTGTGGTGATTTGGTAAATTTTACTGTAGAGTGGTTTTGATGATTAGCATATAACCATTGTGGATTAAACATTTTGTTTTTAAATTTTATGATGATTCAAATATGGATCCAATTAAGTGCTAACTAGTTCTTAGATCTTGATTCAATTTGGTTTAACTCCAATTGATTTTTTAAAATATTTTAACTAGATGTACATTGGATCTTAGCTTGGTATTAATTATTTATTTTAGATATATTTATTTTAGAATATATGGAATCCAAAACATATACTTGTAAACTTGTATGTCGATTTTATGTTTAGATCACGTATTTCTTAGTTTGATATTTTTTCCCTGGTTTTGTTTAATCTTACTAAGTATTTTAGTTTCATATCTATTATATAAATATTGTTTCAATAAAACAGAGGCTTGTATTAGTACCTAGATTCCTAATTGTTTATACCGAGAGGAAATCTATGTAGAAATCCTATCGTCTCAAGGCTATTGCGATTATAATATTAATTTATTTATTATCTATACCTTACTTTATATGGATCAAAGCCTCTCGGCTCTCCCTATTATGTCTATAATTGTTTGAAGAATAAAGAGTTTGAACGATAGATATATCACTTAATGTTGAGACATTATAAAGAAGATTTATATTTGTTTACAATTTATATTTCTTGTATTTTGTACAGGAAAAGTAGTTTGTGATTTCTACCTGCATGTACATAAGTAAATAAACTACTAACATCGTATAAAGCAAGAATTACTCATAACTAAATAAAAAGAATTCTAATTGATATAATATATGTTTATAATACACCCAGAATTAGAATATACTTTCAGACTATAATTCTCAAGACTAAAATAGTACATGAATTTTAGTAAGGAACCTATCACCACTATCGGTAAAATAGAACTAAATATGTCCTTCCTCCCAACCAACTCCTAGAGCAGCCAAAAGTTACTTGCTCCAAAACCACCAAGCCTATTTGTTGAACCACAAAGGAAAATGCTAATCAATGCGCCATCTTGTTGCATCAATAGATTATTTCCCCATCCATCGCCAACCTCCTACTTATTCAATGGACATAATATTTTATAGTATTTTCCTAGGACTCATTTAGTTATGAGCCTCCCACTCTTTAATGCTCCACAAAGAATGTTGACCTGATTTTGTGGAAGATGCCTACGACATCACTTGAGTTCTCCTTCAGGAGTTTTCACCATTTCTCATTTACCCTTGTGGGTCAGCAAACACTCTTTTAATGGCTACTTCAGTTCTAATTCCTATCAGTTATTTAATTATTCAATAATAATAATGCATTTATTTATTTTGACTTTTTTTGTTAAAATATTAAAAAAAATATCCAAAGTAATAAAGAATTTAACAATTGTTTTGTGTCTTACATACACCTCCCCTTTAAGGATAACACCATCCTCAGTGTTATTATTTATTTCCCATTTTTATTCTTCCATTATTTCACTTTGAAATAGAACTGGATATGCCTCCTGCAAATTACTTTCCAATTCCCAAGTGGACTCCTCTGAATTGAGGTGCTTCCATTGCAGCTTGACTTATCTGATGGTACGTTTCTAGAGTAAAAGTTCTCTCCTGTCGAGAATACATTCCAGATCCACTTGAAATTCTCCTCTGGGTTCCACCTGTATAACATTCCATTCAATCACATGAGTAGCATCATGAACGTAATTCTTTAAAATTGAAACATGAAAACATTATGTAGCTTTATTGTATGTGGTAATGCTAATTGATATGCCATCGGTCTAATTCTTTCTAATATTTCAAATGGTCTAAAATACCTGGGAACTAATTTTGAGTATTTTCCCAACATTAAAGAGATTTTTCTAGGTTTAAGCTTTACATAAACATGTTCTCATACCCGAAACTCTCGTGGAGTTATTTTTAAGTCAACATAACTATTTTTTCTATCTTGGGCAACCTTCAAATTATGTTGTACCTATTTCACGGTTACTTCCATATCTTTCAATAATTTAGGTCCTAACATTAGTCTATGGATGGGACTGCTCAATGAAATTGGATTATTACACTTTCGTCCATATTGTATTTCAAATGGACTTAATCCAATTGAAGCTCTAAAGTGATTGATATACGCAAATAATATTCCCACTTACCTAGTTTATCCATTACGTATATTCTAAGCATATCTTCCAAAACTTGATTTACTCTTTCCATTTGTTCGTCGGTCTGAGGATGACATGCAGTGCTAAAATTTAATTGCGTGCCTAATCCTTTAAATAAATCCTTCCAAAATTTTCCCGTAAATTTTGCATCTCTATTAGAGATTACTATGTTAGGTACACCATGCAATCTGAAATTTTCTTTCATAAATATATCAACAATGTTAATATCCTTATATGTAGACTTTACTGTAATAAATTGGTCTTCCTTACTCAGTTTATCAACCATGACCATGATTGAGTCGTGTTGCTTAACATTTTTAGGTAACCTAGTGATGAGATCCATGCTGATAATTTCTTATTTCCATTCCGGAACAAGTGATGGCTGTAATAATCTGCTTGGACTGATGTTCAACATTACCTGTTGACATTCAATACATCATCCTAAATATTCTTCTACTTCATTTTTCATATTAGACCAAAAGAAATCCCTCCTTGTCATGCTAATCATTTTTTGATATCCAGGGTAACCTGAATAAGGTCTTTTATGTAATTCATCCATAATAATTAATTTAATATATTTTGAATTAGGTACATATAATCTTTCCTTATGTACTAATATCCCCTTTTTATTTAGACTATAATATATTTTTATTCAATTTACTTCATTTTCTGCAGTCTTCTCTTTCAATTTCTGGTATTCTTTATCAAAATTTTCTGCATTTTTAATTTTATCTTCTAAATATGATTCATACTTGCTACTTGTTGTTTCCTACAATAAATTTGCATGACAACTTAGAGCGTGTGCCACTTTATTCTATTTTCCTTTTATATGTTTTATTTCAAAATCATATTCTAGAAATAATAACTGCCTAGCTTTTCTGGCGTTAAGATTATGTTGATCAAATAAGTATTTTAGGATTATATTGTCAAACATTAATAAAAAATATCCTTCCGATGAGGTACTATCGCCACATTTCCAACACATGAATGATATCAGCTAATTCTAGGTCATGAGTAGCATAATTCTTCTCGTGTTCCTTTAGCTTTCTAAACTCATAGGCTATGACATAATTTTCCTGATTTAGTACTCCACCTAGACCTTCTTTGCATGCGTCCATACATACAACAAAATCTTTAAATGGATCAATAATTTTTAGAATAGGGGCCATTGTTATTAAGTGTTTTAATTTATTAAAAATCTCTTCACATTTTTCGTTCCAATCAAATTTCCTACCTTTCTTTTATAATGAATTTATAGGGTATGATATCTTAGAAATTCCTTCAATGAATTTATAGTAGTAGTCATTAATACCCATAAATGATATTATATTAGTTACATTCTTTAGATCAGGCCATTCAGTGGTTGCTTTAATTTGGATCTATTGACATCCCATCCTTAGACAACACATGTCCTAGATACTGAATTTTGTCTTTGAAAAAGTCAAATTTGCTAAACTTGGAAAATAATTGTTGTTCCCTTAACACTTGTAGGATTATTTTTAAGTGCTCTTCATGCTCTTTTCAAATCTTAGAATAGATTAATATGTCGTCGATAAAGATGACTACAAATTTATCTAAGTATTTACTTAATATACTGTTCATTAAACACATAAAAGTTGTTGGGGCATTTGTTAACCCAAAGGTCATTACGACAAACTCATAATGACTGTATCTGGTTCTAAAATTAGTCTTAAAGATGTCATCGTCCTTGTTCCATACTTGATGGTATCTAGATCTCAATTCTATTTTGAAAATATTATCCCCCCCCCCTCCCTGAAACAAATCGAATAGGTTGTCAATAAAATTAAGTACCTTTCTTTTTCTGTTCAAAACATTCACGCCTTTTATTTTTCCAATTAGGTATGTTCTCTCATTTGTTTTTATTTTGATCATAGCAGAAGTTTTATTTTATCATGGCCTATTCAAGATTTTTTGGATTATCATATTTGATTTTCTCCTTAACCATAAGAGGTAAACAACTAAGGAAACCTCTAATTTTTGTTTTTTCATCAATAATGTAAGGCACATAACGTAATAAACTTAAAAAATGGATGCAAAGTTCCTTCATAGTCATTGCACCTAATCGTAATTCATAGAATTCTTTATCTTTTTCATCGCAATACTATTCTGATAAATATTTTCTTTTAAAATTTTTCTTAAAATTTTTCCAAGTTACATAATGTACTTCAATGTTTTTTACTTTCTTTATATCTTTCCATCAGATATCGACCTTTCCTGTCAAGTTATAAATAGTCATTTTCACTTTTAGTTCATTAGAATAATTATAAATCTGGAAATACTTTTTCATCCTAGATAACCAAGCTTCTGCTTCTTCTCCTTTTTCGATTTCTCCATTGAATATAGGAGGTTTGATCTTTTTAATTCATCGAAAATTTCTTCGTACAATTTGTATTTCTTTTTCAGTTGATTACTATCACTACTTTCACTAGAATCTTTATATTTTCATTACTATATTTGGTTGATCCTTCACTTGAAGATTCAGTCTCATGATTAGAAAATTCTAGTTTTCTTACCTTACGTTTATAAGGTGCAATTCTTGCCATATTTAATTCGGGTCCTTTATTTTTTTCTTCCTCGTTACTATGAAGTTTAGTTAGCAAAACATTATTTAATTCTCCCAATGCTTTTAAAATGCGTTTGTTATTTTCCTTAACCCGTTTCATCTCTACCCTTAAAGCTTTTACTGTTTGTAGGAGTTCAAATTGGTTATCATTCCTACTTTCATTCAGATTCACCCAGATTTCACCGTCCCTAATTTTACCTTCTTCATTGTTTTCTAGATCTTTAGGATGTGATTCTCCTTCAGCAAATATTCCCACATCTTCCATGATTCCTTCAAAAACATGGTTATTCTTCTTTTCCTATTTGCAAGAGACTCAAACCATAATATTAGAATGACTTTTCTAGTTTATATTAGTTTGAGTGTTGGTATTTTCAGGCCAAATGTTGTAACCTTGCTCCGATACCATTCTGTCACAAACCCGCAAATTTCAATAATGGAAAAAAATTGTTTTAGAATTTACAATACTTACTGGTCACAATATGTATTTCTTAGCCGTAACAATATTTTTACTTGTTTGCATGAATAATTTCAATTGGACTTTTTAAATGTTTTACGAAAGGGCTTGTCGTTTGCTCAGCATTGAGTCCAATTGAAACGACAACTCAGTCGCATCCCTTGCCAAGGTGAGGTTAATGTTTAATGACAAAAAATGTTTTTTTTTTTTATTACCTAGAATTAAATCCTAGACTTGGACTCAGTCCCAAGTTATAAGTTGCTTTGACTTATGTTTTTATGTGTTTAAGCTTAAGTTTTACCCTTACCCTATACAAGATAATGGCATACGTTGGTAATTATAAACCTTGTGGGATTTGTGAACGATATAGGTAAGGTATGACTATCTTATAGGTTTAAGTCATGGCATGTGGCCATGGGAGGCAGAAGATGGAAGCCAACTACGAAGTGAAGGGTTTAATGTGGTTTTTAATGATGTGTTTAAAAATCTTGTCATAAATCCTGGCTGCGAGTTGACAACGCATCCAGGAATAATAAATGACAAGGATTCCTTGCATCGTTATTTGTGGAGAGGATTGATCCTAGCCCTCCATATATCCTTGATGTGATTCTTGTCATTGGAGAGATTTTGTAGGGTTTTTATCATCACGTTCATTTGTTCGTAAGGGTTTTTGGTATGTTTCAAGTTGATGGTTGTTCTAGGTTTTGTTAAGAGAGTCCATGGTGCTTGGCTGCAACCATGCTTTCCATTCAACAAGTCTGTAATTGCTAGTATGATTTTAAATTATTTATGTGTTGTTTCTTTAAGAGTTTAAATGGTGTTTACTGTGGTTAAAGATGGTTAAAGGTTGTTTGGTCACCATTTCTCCTTTGTACAGTCTTAGTCATTCTTTTTGTTTTCATGTGGTAAGGTGGAGACCAAGGTATACTTGCCTTTCAATTCTATCAGAGGAACCCCAAGTCGGACTACGTTTAAAAGGTAATTCAAAATTGCTTTAAAATCTTTAAAATTCATTCATTGCAGGATTCAAAGACCTCAATAGTAACTAATTCGAAGTGTTTAAAATTTGCAGGGTAGAGGTCCATGTATGAGTTAGGAGGAGAAAAACAGTGGCCCTCTAAAAATTTTGATGAGGTAAGACTGTTCTTCCTATAACTCTGTTTAAGAATAAATTATTTCTTAACTAAGAAATTATTAATTTTTTTATTCTTTTTTTTTGGTAGGTGAAGCGAGGGTGCAAATAAATGGTCTCCCATATTCTTTTGACGAACCTAGCCTTAACCTTTTGACCCAAACCCTAAATCAAGGATCATCTTTGCTTTGAACTTACAAGATTTATTGTTTTTTATGATGGTTAAGTTACTTACAATTTGTAATGTATACAGGTTACGCATTGTTACAAAGGAGGGTTGGCGCACGACCATACTAGAGTGGCGACAGGGTTAGCTCCTCTAAAGTTCATTCTTATTCTATATTGAAGTGAGGAACCCTATTCTAAGTTTTGTCTATTTGAAAACAATTTTGTAAATTATATATATGCATTTATACTAGCATTACCATGTTATCCTTTGAGCATGTATATAATGGTGTGACCCTTCAACGTTCACTGGATTCGATACTTCAAATTCAAGGTATGCTTTGATTTTGTACAGTATGCCCAAAGGGAATAGTTCTGGGGTTACTTTGCTCGATGTGTTTTGGGAAATGAGATTTACCACCTCTTTCATTATTAAGCTAAGCTTGATCATTAACATGTTTAGTTTGGAACTCAATTTGGGCAATATGTGGTGATTTGGTAAAAAAAATTGTAGAGTGGTTTTAACGATTGGCATACATCCATCGTGGACTAAACTGTTTATGTTTAAATGTTATGATGATTCGGATTAGATCCGATTCAGTGGATAATCGGTTCTTGGATATTTATTCTATTTGGTTTAACTCTGATTGGATTTCTTAAATCTTTTAACTGGATTTCTATTGGATCTTAGCTTGATATTAATTATTTATTTTAGATATGTTGATTTCTAGATATATGGAAGCCAAAACAGAGACTTGTAACTTTGTATGTCGATTTTATGTTTAGGGGTCAGTGCAAGAAGATGAGGGACCTTTTAGATGCAATCCTAGTTTTCAAAAACATGATCACGTTACCAAAAAATACAACGCGTTTCTGCTACATAGCACTTGCTATGGTTCAACCCAAGCCTGACATGTCATGGGACATGTAGGATAGGAAACCATATCGCGTATGTGTTATATAAATACAAAACGCGTATGCTATCTACAATTCTAAAATGTGTATGTGATTTGTAAAACTAAAATTAATTTATATAGATAGTCTCGAAACCCACGGCCTATTCTACCCATCAGGGACGCGAAACCGACAGTGAATTGGAGCGTTTTGGAACAAATTGGGTGCTTGGGATCGTTGGAGGAGTTGATTTAGTAGGAGGGGAGGAAAATCCACCAGTGAATTATCATCTAACCAGGTAATTCAATCACACAAATCATTGTCAATTCTAAACCTAGAATACTGTTTTTTAATAGAATAAAACAACCAAATTTTGTATTATTTAGTAAATTGGAAATAAATGAGTCACTAATTAAATTCACATCTACCTCAACCAAGATGAGTGAATAACTACAATGAATTCATTTTCAAGAACTCAAAAATTCCTAATGCAACAAAAAATCAAAAAATTTAGAACTCCTCCCTTTATACAATGTATCCATCCACCTGAAACCCAAATTTCCAACCCTCAAAGGACATTTACCCATGATACTGATTGAACAAGTTTCCTCGGAAATGGCCATAATAAGATGAAATGCATGTGCACAAGCATGAATAGAAAAAATGCATAAAAATTTAGTAAATTGGTTTCTCAAAATTTCATCACAATAATTTGTCCATGAATATAATCAAAATTTCATCACAAGTGTATGTAGTTATACATTGCCTCTTAGTTAAGCACCCTCAACTAAATGCCAAAACACATTAACAGAGTGCCTCTTGGGCCTGCCCTTTGAAACATAAAACAATGTATTATATAAAATCAACAATATATATATATATATATATATATAAATACAAAGTTAAAACTAGTAACTATGACTATTTGTATTCCTTCCTCCAGTAAGTTTAGCAGCCACCACCATTTTTCCACTAAAATATTTGCACTTCTTGGTTATAGCACTTGCCTCATTTGTGCTTTAATTATACCTTCCTCGGCACTTTGGTCTTGTTATGCACATAGGACTTAACCTCCGTGCCCCTGCCCTTATCGTAATGAAAAAAAAATTTGAAATATACGAACCTTCTCACTGTGATATCAAATTACAAGTCAACACATTCTGACAGCCCCATAAAACCCCAGTATTCATTGGGGGACTAGTGCTAATTAATTAAAGGTCATCACCTAAACTAAATAGAACTTGAATTTTGCTTCTTTTATCCTATAAATATAATAAAGCAAATAAGAAACATGTGAGACCCTAGGTCTCCCTAAGATCCCTTGATCTAGCAAAGACATAAATGGCTTTACTAAAAAAATCTATGCCCCTGCATCACTAGGTTTATCAACCATTTTTTAAAATAGCAAAAACAATGGGTAATATATTTCTACATGACGAGTCTCTAAGCTCATCTACAACCAATTGTAGTCTAGTCCACAAATTCTCCATTTTTCCATGTAACTTTTGGTTGGTTTCTATGTTTATACAACAATGGAAATGGTGAACACCCATGAACTACCTAGAGTGTGTCGTGAGAGTGTTCCCAACCATGATCGAGTCAATTATATTTAGAGGATATGGTGGCAGCCCTGTATCACCCCTTTTCTTGCCTCACATGTCCTAATAGTCCCCTTCCCCTTTCTTTTACATATCCAAGGGACGTAAAGGCCAAAACATATCAAAATAGCACTCCTAAATTCAAAGAAGTTTAAACCCAAGTGTGCATGGAAAAGTCACCAATGAGGGTGAAGAAGTGCCTTAAATTCTAGAAAGAAGTTGAACAAAACTTACTATTTAATTGTTAAATGTTTAATTTTAAGTTTTAAATGTATGTAAGTGAATGTCATTAAATTGATTACTTGAGTTTGATTTAATTTACATTTTCAATTTTGAAGAGATTTCATTATATACCGTGTATATTTTTCTAATGATTTCCTTATTGATGTTTTTATTGTAATTGTGGCTATGGACACAAATGTTGAAATACTGATTGAGCTTGCCCACTTTAGAAGACTTAGTACTGCTTTTAGTGGCAGTGATAGGATTCGACGTTCACTTGCATCCACTTTGGATGCTATTGTTGAGACTATTTCATTGTCAAGCAACATACTATATGATATTACATCATATAGAGAAAGAAAAAGACAAGAGTATGTTGATGGGATTGGCTACAATGCAATAAAAAATTTGAAAATTACCAAAGAGCATATATTTTCATTGTTTAGGGACCCTCGCATGAGGGAAATCCCAAATGAAAATAGGCCACATATCTCTATCGAGTGGTGCACATTTCATCCATTTGTTGATAACTGGATGGACAGATGGTATATGGTTTTTGATATGCCACCACATAACAACATGGAAATCCCCCTGTATTTCCTTCAGAAGATGTATGCAGAGTTCGTTTTGGGTAAACACGTAAACTATTTTGATATATTGCATTTTCAAGGGATCAGTGGGGGGATGCCCCAAAACTGACCCAATTCCAAGCTTCGAGACATTAATCGCCCTATCCCTGTACCTCACAGGAATTTTCCTGGGCCAGATGTCCCACCTGTATATCATGTTATTCCACAGACATGTGATGCATATTTGATTTTAGCACGGGAAGTTCTTCGTCATGGCACTATGGTTCAACATATGGGTGAGGAAGGGACATTTGTCCCTGGTGTGGTACATACACTAGGTCGTCAAGATGCAGGACCATCTTCTAGTGTAGTAGCACCCATTAGTGCAGTACCCCCATCTAGTGCAGCACCATCAGCACATTCCCAGCCTACTTTCGAGCCTCATGAGTGCACATCGTGTGGTCGTCCCTGCTATGGTCTTTCCTTAGATGTTTCCTTAGTGGGTTTTTGAGTGATGTATGTATATGGTTAATTGTAATAAATTATTCATTTATTTTCCTCTTTGTACACATATGTATAATTTGAGATAATATATTAATTTTGTGAACTTGCAGTTGATGCTTTATGCCGACAGCGACGCCCCAGAGTTCCATGCTCCACACTCTACAGAGGGGCATGACATTCCATCCATTGATCTCTTGGTTGGTATAGAGATTCATATAGCACCCATTGTCATATCTCACACCAAGGTAAACATTTTAAAATTTCAGTTTTTTAATACTTGTTAATTTGTTAATTTCCACATACTGTACATGTTAGTTCACTAATGCTATCTACGGTTTAATATTTACAATTATTAAACTTGCAGATGCCAGATCCTTCATGGAGGAAAGCAGTGATGGAGGTAGAATCCATGGTCGTATCAACCGAGGAAATATCTAGGCATGAAATTCCATCCATTGATCCCTTGGTTGGTGGAGAGATTCATATAGAACCCATTCTCGTATCTCACACCGAGGTAAACATTTTAAAAATGTCAGTTTTTTAATACTTGTTAATTTGTTAATTTCCACACATTGTACATGTTAGTTCACTAATGCTATCTACGGTCTAATATTTACAATTGTTAAATTGGAAGATGCCATATCCTTCACAGGGGAAAGCAGTGATGGAGGTAAACATTTTAAACATTTTAAAAATGTCATTTTTTAAACGCATGTATGTTCATTGAGTCATGCATGTCTAACTACATGAAATCTTGTTGACTATAGTCACCAACTGAAACACCTGGACCATTTCCTGGAGTTGTATCTCCTCATAGGCCATATGTGAACAAGGGTCATGTATATATGAGGCAACCTACTCCTAGCAAGAGTCCAGTTGTCCACGACCATGGAGCTACTGATACCATGGTAATGTATATCCTTCGATCATATTTCTTGGTTAACTTGAAATCCAATGCATAAAATGTTTTGTTAATGTTTGATTTGCATGTTTACTACATCAGGAGCCAAAGTTTACTATTGAAAACCTTGCAGGGATGGTTGATGCAGCAATAAGTACTGCATCTACAATGGCAACAAGTCACACAGAGGTACAACTATTTCAACATGATCGTTACATAGTTTATTATTGTTGGCATATGTTTATTCATGCATTTCTAACTATTTCAACATTTAGTGATTGTAGCCACCAACAGCAGGAGTTATTGATGCAGCAGTCAATGTGGCATTTGCAATAACAAGAAGCCACACAAAGGTACAACTATTTGAACATGATCGAGACATAGTCTGTTATTGTTGTCTATTGTTTATTCATGCACATGTCTAACTATTTCAACCTTTGGTGATTGTAGCCACCACCACCACCACCACCACTAGTTCCTACCCCTTCTAGTTCGACTATGGATCCAATCATCCTTGATTTTCAACCAACATCTCCATCTGCTACACAATGAACACAATCCCCTTTGTCACAGTCTCTCACTGAGGTGAGATGTCCATTAATGACCAATTGTTTCATGCAATGTCCATTAACATTTTGATAATTGTTGAGTTAATTTAGATATGGTATTTTATTGAGCTAATGTATTAGTACATAGTTAGTTGAATTTAACAATCGATATTTAATTTGTAGGATCCATAGATGCGCATTGGTCCTAGAGTTGTGCCTACAGGATCAATGTCGAGAAAGAACAAGAGGAAGCTTGAGTTTTGATGTGTCTTATGGGATATGTACATTTTGATACATGTACATGTGGCTCAGGCAATTTTGGATACATACATGTACTTTTGGAGACATGTACATGTGGCTTGGATAGTCTTGGATAGTTGTGGATACACATGTACTTCTAGTTACTTTTGGACATCTATGTACTTTTGGATACTTTTGGATATATATGTACTTTTGGAGACATGTACATTGACATTTCAGTTATAAATGAATGATACATTTCACTTTGAATTTGTTCTTTAGTTTCTAAATGTTCTTGTGTCAATCTATTGTATTGATTTGTGTGGATTATCTATTACTTATGAATGCACTATGTCAAAAGAAAAAACTATTATATTTAAAGGTTTCAATGATCTCACTACATGCACACTAATTGGATATCTAATTAGAAATTGTGATTTTGGATGACCATTACAAGTAAATTCAAAGTTCTTTCTCATGTAATTTAATAAATATAAGTGCAATACAATGTATTTCAAGGTTTCAATGAACTCACTACATGCACACCAATTGGATATATCTAATTAAAAATTGTGATTTTGGATGATTAAATTACAAGTTAAGTCAATGCTCAAGTGTAATTTAATAAAACTAAGTGCAATACATGCTTCACATTTCATCAACGACCAACAACACTATTCAACAAACCTCATGCACCCAATGACTAATCACTCAGCATTAAAGGAACTACAATAGAGTCCAAAGACCGAGAACCAACTTCGTGAATCAACATGATTTGAAGCATAAGTCCATCAGATTTGAAAATTTTGAGTTGGACATTAGCATTAGAGAAAATTTCAACTCAAAATGGGCCTCCTAAGGAAAATTAATAAAATAATAAAATAATATTTATTAATTTTGGAGGAAGAAAAGAAAAAAACTACTTTTTTGCTCATATTTTCGACATATCTCCGTTTGTGTTTACTCAAATTTCGATCGTGAGAGCTCATTATATGTGGAATTAAATTTCGCATCCAACGAGTACCCACTCGGCATACTTTTGATGGGCCCCGCTACACCAAAAACAAGAAATACTTGAAAAAACATGATGATGACATCATCATGACATTTTTCAGGTATTTCTTGTTTTTGGGGTAGCGGGGCCCGTCAAAAGTATGCCAAGTGGGTACTCGTTGGATGAAAAATTCAATTTTGCATCCAACGAGCTCTCCCGATTGAAATTTGAGTGAAAACACATGGAGATATGTCGAAAATACGAACAAAAAAAATAGTTTTTATATGATACCTATCCCCAAATTTATATTAAAAAATTGTTTAAGAGGTGCTCCCTATTTTAATTTTAAAGCATTTTGATTGGCTAATACATGATTACATGGAATTTGTATTATTGTTGGAAGGCCCATTTTCAATTGAAATTTCCTCTAATGATTGATTTTGAATTGAGTTGTGACAGTAAGATAAGATTAGGGTTAGTGTTAGGGTTTCCCTGGTAGGGTTATGGTTATGGGCCATTCATGTTAAACAATAAACCCTAGTTAGGGCTAGGGTTTTCCAAGTTTGGCCTTCGTTGGCATGAAATGCATTTTTCGAGTTTGACCCTAGTTGGCGTGACTACATTGTCCCCTACTCAGCGAAACCCTAGTTTTAGAAGTCACCCTATACGGTGGTCACCGGGCAATGGATAGGCGGGGGAGGCCCCCCTAGCTAAAATCCCATCTCACGAATCCAACGGAATTGACAGTTTGTCGATCAAAGGCCCGTGCATTGATTTATGGCAAGTTGCAAGTCACTCCAGATACCGTTCAAGGACACTTGGTGGACTTGTGCCTGATGCGCAAAAAACCTTACGGAGTCGCAATTTTGAATTCTGTCAACTCCTGCTAGCATGTTTGGGCATGGGAAATTTGGCAACACCAACCGCATCCCCACCATCTGTGGATTTCTAAGTTTGGCCCTCGTTGGCATGACTGCATTGTCCCCTACTAAGCGAAACCCTAGTTTCAGAAACCACCATATACGAAGGTCACCGGGAAATGGACAGGAGAGAGAGGCCCCCTTGTAGCTAAAATCCCATGTCACAAATCCAATGACATAAATGGTTCATTGATCGGAGGCCTGAGCATCGATCTATGGCGAGTTACAGCTCACCTCCAGATATCGTTCAGGGACACTTGATGGACTTATGCCCGGTGCGCAAAAAACCTCATGGAGCCGCAATTTTGAATTCCGTCAACTCCTTCTAGCGTGTTTGGGCATGGGAAATACGGTAACTCCAACCGCATCCCCACCATTTGTGGCTTTCAAATTTTGGCCCTCATTGGCATGACTGCATTATCCCCTACTAAGAGAAACCCTAGTTTCAGAAACCACCATATACAGAGGTCACCGGGTAATGGACAGGAGGGAGAGGGCCCCCTAGCTAAAATCCCATGTCACGAATCCAACAGAATTGACGATTTGTCGATCAGAGGCCTGAGCATCGATATATGGTGAGTTGCGGCTCACTTCCAGATACCATTCAAGCACACTTGGTGGACTTGTGCCCAGTGCAGAAAAAACATCACAAAACCGCAATTTTGAATTTCGTCAACTCCTGCTATTGTGTTTGGGCATGGGAAATATGGAAACACTAACCGCATACCCACCATCTGTAGCTTTCCAAGTTTGGCCCTCATTGGCATGACTGCATTGTCCCTTACTGAGCGAAACTCTAGTTTCAGAAACTATCGTATACAGAGGTCACTAGGCAATGGATAGGAGGGAAAGCCCCCCCCTCTAGCTAAAATAACATGTCACGAATCCAACATAATCGCCGATTAGTTGATCGAAGGCTTGAGCATCAATCTATGGCGAGTTGCAGGTCACATCCAGATATCGTTCAGGGACACCTGGTGGACTTGTGCCCAATGCGCAAAAAACCTCATGGAGCCGCAATTTTGAATTCTGTCAACTCCTGCTAGCATGTTTAAGCATGGAAAATATGTCAACACCAACTGCATCCCCATTGTCTATGGCTTTCCAAGTTTGGCCCTCGTTGGCGTGACTACATTGTCCCCTATTGAGCAAAACCCTAGTTTCAAAAACCACCATATACAGAGGTCACTGGGAAATGGACAGGAGGGAGAGGCCCCACCCTAGCTAAAATCCCACATCACAAATCCAACAGAATTGATGATTCATCGATCGGAGGCCCGAGCATCTATCTATGGCAAGTTGTAGGTCACCTCCAGATACCGTTCAGGGACACCTGGTGGACTTATGCTCGGTTCACAAAAAACCTCACGGAGCCACAATTTTGAATTTCGTCAACTCCTGCTAGCATGTTTGAGCATGGGAAATATGGAAACGCCAACCGCATCCCCACCATCCGTGGCTTTCAAAGTTTGGCCCTCATTGGCATGACTGCATTATCCCCTATTAAGCGAAACCCTAGTTTCAGAAACCACTGTATACGAAGGTCACCAAGAAATGGACAAGAAGTAGAGGGCCTCCCTTAGCTAAAATCCCACATCATGAATCCAACGGAATTGACGGTTCGTTGATCAGAAGCCCGAGCATCGGTCTATGGCGAGTTGCAGGTCACCTCCAAGTACCGTTCAGGGACACTTGGTGGACTTCTTCCCGATGCACAGAAAACCTCACAGAGTTGCAATTTTGAATTTCGTTAACTCCTACTAGCATGTTTGGGCATGGAAAATATGGCAACTTTAACCGCATCCCCACTGTCCATGGCTTTCCAAGTTTGACCCTCGTTGGTGTGACTGCATTGTCCCCTACTAGTGAAACCCTAGTTTCAGAAACCACCTTATACGGAGGTCACCAAGAAATGGATAGGTGGGAGAGGGCCCCCCAGCTGAAATCTTATGCCACAAATCCAACGGAATCGACGGTTTGTCGATCGGAGGCCTAAGCATCAATCTACACTGAGTTGCAGGGCACCTCGAGATACCGTTTAGGGACACTTGGTGAACTTGTGCCCAGTGCGTAAAAAACCTCATGAAGCCGCAATTTTGAAATCCTTCAACTCCTTCTAGCATGTTTGGGCATGGGAAATATGGCAACTCCAACCGCATCCCCACCGTACATGTCTTTCCATGGCCCTCGTTGGTGTGAAATGCATTGTCCCCTACTGAGAGAAACCCTAGTTTCAACAACCACCTTATATGAAGGTCACTGGGCAATGGATAGGTGGGTATAAGAGGTGAGTTGTCAAGAAGGAAATTATACAAGCCTTAAAACATAAATTTATCATTGCGGCATCTTGTTTCCATCATCCTAGTTTTATATATCGGCTGAAAACATTGACAATATAACCTACTTGAAAAATTAGGGTTTTAGTCCTATAAGAGAGCTTGGCAAAGAACTTTGACAGGTATGACCTAAAGAGGTACATGTATGTATTCTAATGTTATGTATATCATGTGAATGAGATCTTGAAATGTTCATATGATTGATATATAGGGTTTATTGATCATATGTAAAATTTGGCATGTTCATTAACTTGACATACAAGGGAACTTTTGGCATATTTATAAACAACATTATGGAAAATTTCACATATCAAGAACAGAAAATTGACATATTCATAAGAAACATACATGGGAAAATTAAAATTGTGATACATACCTCATCATGCTAGATCCCACCTATTATCATACAACCAAGCCCTCCAGATCATCTCTTATAATGATGGTCTCCATTAGTCTCTCGTGCTCTGTATCTGGTAAGAAGTAGAGTACCTTCGATGAATTTTGGCTAGGAATTGTTCATACTTGGAGGTTTGTACCAATGATTAATCTGATAAAGTGATACACACTTGCACCTAGTTTGTAATCCCTGTAAACATATCCACCCTTCTTTCTTGCATTGTTGTCATGTGTAAGGTATTCACCTTTAAAAAGCATAGACCCGATGGGGATGTGGTTGTTTTCATCATCAATCATGAACATAATGAGGGTTTGCTTACCCCCTATACAACATGCCAACTAGTAATCACCACCCCATTCACTATCTTTTGAGGCAACCACTACATATATGTGTCCTGCATAGTATGATTGTAGGTATATGATCAAATATTTTTCATGTGATAGAAGGCCATTAATGTGAGTTTCAAGACTACGTAAATAAACAAAAAAATGTTAAGGAAATGCATCATACTAGGTTGTACATTGGTCTTCTTCCAACAGATTTAACTCAACAATTGCACGCTAATCAAGTGGAAGTGATATGCGATCCCATCCATCAACCCAATCCAATGATTCACACACATCCCAGTCACCATCACAACAAGGAGGGAAAAAACAAGCGAGTTTTCTGGTCCAAATTTCAAATACTGGGTTATCAGAGCTTCGAATCGAATGAAAGTCCCGAGTCCTAGGAATAGTCTTGCATTCCCATGCATGTGAATGATCTATGTCTACCACCTCCCAAAAAAATCTCTCCACATGTCTCTTTCTTCTGGATTCTACTCGCATAGCTGATTCCTCTCCCATTAGTGACGTGCACCACCTAACTATAGATTGAGCATTTCAAATAGTAGATATTGTAGATAATTTCAATTCCTCTCTTCGTAGGGCTGTTTTGACACATGCTCCAGCTCCATCATGCTCTCCATTACCATGCCCAGTCTCAAAATAGTTCCACATATGTGGAACTTTGTAGTTTTTATGCAATGAACACAACCATTGAAATATGCATGCATTTTTGAACTGACCAGCACATCCATCAGACCAAATCCAGTGTCGATCCATCTATATTTTCCTGCCCTTCAAATGATCATAGAACATGATGAAGCAATGACATACATAGTGGAAGTCATGGAACCTATCATCACTTATGTAGAAGTGATATTCCTTTAGAATTTCTCTTTGCTCTTCACTGCTATTTGGGCCATGCCTATATGTGATATGCACCATCAAGGAAACTTGCTCAGAGTGATAGTATTGACTTTGGATCTCATTTTGAGGTTGCAGAGTGTACTTCTCGGCAAAATCAACAACTAAAAGTATAGTACCATGAGGAAATGTATCTCTGCATATTATAAACTTCTCATCCTGCCATCGTGCCAAGTGGACATGCTGAACATATTGATGTGTCTTTTCAATAAATTCCTTGACAAAGACACTAACTTGTACCTGTTGACACAAAATGATCTCAATATCATTTTTTTTGTAAGTAAGGAATGAAATGCAATTGTTCAAACATACATTTATAGATAAATGCATGTACCTAAGATGTCACCAATTGTATTTTTTTGCTTTCTCTCCCTGGGACTATTGCATAGCTGATATATTTAAAAATTTTCATGTCTTTAACCATATTCCCAAATTCATTGTCTCCACTCTCATGCATGCATTGGCTCAATAATGATATTCCAGCATAGTTGGAGCAAGTTCCATCCAAACAAGATTTTGCATAGTATGTTTTCCCCTCAGGCCTATTGCACATGATACTATGAATGAATTCTCTTGATGAGGTCGGTGGTATTGTCAAGGAGCAATCCTGCACATGATTAGTATGCAACACACAACGAATGTACAAAAATGTTTCATAGTAATATTCATATTCTACATGGTATCTACAACAACAAGTGTTACAAAGAGTATTTATTCTAACATACCAGGGCTTACATTTCTCAAAATGTCTTTTCCCCAAATTCAATTGTCTATGTTCATTCCTAAATTTCTCGTATAGTTATGTATGTGTTATATCAAGAATATGCTTAATATGTTGTTCACGGTCCTTTGAACCCCTTCTCAGTTTTAGTACGCCCTTCCGGTTCGAAGAAGGCCTTGTGTGATCATGCCAAAAACTTGGCACTAGTCCCTTTACTACATCAACTAGCTTCATGTCATGACGTGGACACTGACCAATAAAGGCCCAAAAATCTGTCTGGGTGGTTGTGTCAAGATGTTCTCTTCTAATAGAATACCTACAGAGGGTTTTTTCATTCAAATTAACTAGTTTAGATGTAGGCTTGAGAAAATGAAGTACCATGGTGTTCTTATTTACAATTGCTTGTGACAACACACGACGAGCCGCATTGCGGTCCTTTAAACGTGTGCTATTACCCATTTTACCAAAGGAATATACTAAGCTTTTAACTATGTGAGAACTTGGTCCAAAAGTCTTTATCATCTTTATCCCTAACGATTTCCTAACAATATTCATGCCCCTAGATTTTAACAATGATAAAAATAATCTACATTTATCTCCATCACATTTAGAAACAAAATATTTATTTAGTATCTGTTGAGTTTGATAAGCAATACTACGTTTAGATAGCGTACCTTCAATGGAATTGAGGAGTCCTTCATCAACTTGTATACGCTTCGGAGTTCTTCGACGCGTGCTTTATAATGGAGGTAAGGGGGTTGGAATTCTATCATCTAGCGCATCAACAATACGCTCTGGAATTTCAGTAGCAACTTGTTGTCCTTCATTCTCTTCCTGGTAGTTGGATGGTGGAATTCCAACATCCTCATCGATGGTCCAGATAATATTTTCTTCTTCAACAGTAGGCTCCATGTCCAACACCTCTTCAACAGTAGGCTCCATGTCCAACGCCTCTTCATGAGCTTCGTCTTGAGATGGTAACTTATAAATTTGACTTGATGTGGGATTTGAAACATACCTTAATGAGCACCTACGTTTTGCTTCTTGAATACTTCCATGGGGTGCTTGTTCAACAACTATTGTGGAAATTGAAGGTCCCTCTAGTGAATGCTTCCTTTTTTCTTGTGTTGGATTAATAGGATGAACCATGGTATCCTCTATAATTGGATTTGGATTACTTTTCAAAGAAAGCCTCCGATTCAACATGTCTATTCTTTTCTTTTCTTTCTCCTCTTCGATGACTTCTTGAGGTCTCTTTTTCCTTGCTGATTTTCTTCCTCGGTTATGTACATTCCCCATCACCACAATGATCAATTCAATATAGTTTGTTTTTGTTGCTCCTCAAATACAAGCTTTCAAACCTTTAACTTGTTTTATAACTATTGATCCTTTAAGGTGCTTCAATCTTCCTTCTCAATTGTTCATATTTCCCATCAAAACAATGATGAATGGAAAAATTTACCTTTGGTTCTCTTGAATAATAAGCAAATGAAAGTTAAATCATAAATTGTTCCTCAAACTAATTCTCCTGTACAATTGTGTATATCCACCATCACCATGAAATGACATTGAAGCTTGATATCTTATCTTGTGTGATACTCAACCATGAAAGATGTCCTCAATGCTGCACCTGCATAACAAAAAGAATGATGGAGAATGTGTATTGTGAGTGTTTCCACAGGCAAGCTCGTGCTCTTGAAAAAAAACATGCAATAATCGGATTTTCGTAAAACAGAGTGAAGTTGTTCTCGGACAAAAACAATCCACTATTTTTACATTCCTACAATGCGCACGCATTATATAGAGTAAAAACGCGTACGTGATTTGTAGACGTAAAATGCGCATGCGATATGTTTAAGCACAATTAATAGAGTAGGTGCACGGCTAAGGAAACAAATAAAATCATAAGAAAACAAATGTTTTCTATGGTTAGAAACAAAGCAAATGCTTTTAGTGTTCCCTTCTTTTCATGCATATAAATGTTTCTCTCTATACCCCCAATAATCCCTACATACCCCTATCTCTTTCTAAATATACCTCCCTCATTCTCTCTACATCCCTCCCTATATGTTTCTTTCTCTCCCTTACTACATCCCTCCCTCTCTCACCGTGAGGATGATGATGAACATGATGATGGTGATGATGATGATGATGAAGACGATGATGATGATACTGATGGTGATGAAGACGATGATGATTATCATGATGGTGATGATGATGATGATGATGATGATGACGATGATGATGATGATGAAGATGATGATGATGTCTACGATGACAATGATGATGATGATCTGTTGATGATGATGATGATGATGATGGTGATGAAGACGATGATGATGAACATCAGACGATGATGATGAACATCATGGTGATGATGATAATGATGAAGAAGATCAACACGATGGTGATAAAGAAGATGTTGATGATTATGATGGTTATGAATAAGATCATGATGATTGTGATGAAGAAGATCATGATCATGGTGATGAAGAGATGATGATGAACATGATGATGATGATGATGATGATCATGATCATGATTCTGATGATGATGATTATGATGATAATGATCATGATGATGAAGATTAGGATGATCATAATGATGGCAATGAAGAAGATGATGATGGTGTTGATGATGATGATGATGGTGGTGGTCATGATGATGATGATGATCATGGTGATGAAGACGATGATGATGAACATGATGATGATGATGATAATGATGAAAATGATGATGATGATGATGAACATGATGATGATGATCATGGTGAGGAAGACAATGATGATGAACATGATGGTGATGAAGACGATGATGATGAACATGATGATGATGATGATGATGATGAAGACAATGATGTTCATGATTATGGTGATCATGATCATGATGATGAAGACGATGATGATCATCATGATGGCAATGAAGTAGATGATGATGATTATGATGGTTATGATGATGGTTATGATGATGTTGATGATGATGATGATGATCATGGTGATGAAGACGATGATGATGATGAACATGATGATGGTGCTCCTGATGATGAACACGATGATGATGATGAAGACGAAGACGACGACGATGATGATCATGATCATGATCACGATGATGATTATCATGATGATGATGATGATGATGATGACATCGACAACGATGACGACGATGATGATGATGATCATGGTGATGAAGATGATGATGATGAACATGATGATGATCATTAGAGGAAATTTGGGGTCTAAAATGGGCCTTATAAGAAAATGCACCAAGAATAAATTTTGTGAGTTGGAATTCAAGAACCAATAGAATTTCAATAAAATTAGTCAACCATAATGGTTGAATTGACATATTTGTCATAAAAGAAAACTACTTTTTTTGTTCATATTTTCGACATATATCCGTGTAGTTTTACTCAGATTTCAAGTGCGAGAGATCGTTAGATGCGGAATTTAATTCCGCATCCAACGAGTACCCACAATGCATACTTTTGACAGACCCCGCTGCCTCAAAAACAGGAAATACCTAAAAAAACGTGATGATGACATCATCATCACGTTTTTTTCAAGTATTTCTTGTTTTTGGGGTAGAGGGGTGCATCAAAAGTATGCGTTGTGGGTACTCATTGGATGTGAAATTAAATTCCACATCCAATGAGCTCTCCCCCCCAAAATTTGAGTAAAAACACAGGGAGATATGTTGAAAATACGAACACAAAAAGTAGTTTTCTTCATTCTTCCTCCAAAATTAATAACTATTATTTTATTATTTTCCTTAGGAGGCCCATTTTGGACCTGAAATTTTCTCTAATGGATGATGATAATCATGACATGATCATGATGATGAATACAATGATGAACATCATGATGGCGATGAAGAAGATGATGATGATTATGATCGTTATGATGATGTTGATGATGATGATGATGGTCATGATGATGCTGATGATCATGGTGATGCAGACAATGATGATGAACATGATGATGATGATGATAATGATGAACATGATGATGTTGTTGTTGATGATGAACATGATGGTGATGATGATGACGATGATGATCATGGTGATGAAGACAATGATGATGATAATGATGAACATGATGATGTTGCTGCTGATGATGAACATGATGATGATGATGAAGATGATGATGATGATGACGATGATGATCATGATCACTATGATGATTATCATGATGATGACGTCGTCGTCGATGACGACGACGATCATGGTGATGAAGATGATGATGATGAACATGATGGTGATGATGATGATGATGATGATGATCAACATGATGGCGATGAAGAAGATGATGATGATTATGATGGTTATGATGATGGTTATGATGATGTTGATGATGATGATGATGGTCATGATGATGATGATGATGATGGTGATGAAGACGATGATGATGAACATCATGATGTTGATGATAATGATGAACATGATGATGGTGATGATGATGAACATGATGATGGTGCTACTGATGATGAACACGATGATGATGACAACGACGACGATGATGATCATGATGATGATGATGATTATGATGATGATGATGATGATGATGATGACTTCGATGACGACGATGACGATGATGATGATCATGGTGATGAAGAAGATGATGATGAACATGATGATGATGATGATGATGATCATGATTATGATGATCATGATCATGATGATGAAGACGATGATGATCAACATGATGATGATGATGATGATGATGATGATGGTTATGATGATGATGATGAGGATGATAATGATGAACATGATGATGGTGATGATGATGAACATGATGATGGTAATGATGATGATGATGATAATGATCATGATCATGAACATGATCATGATGATGAAGATGAACATGATGATGATGATGATAATGATCATGATTATGATGATCATGATCATGATGATGAAGACGTTGATGATCAACATGATGATAATGATGAAGATGATTATGCTTGTTATGATGGTTAGGATGATGATGATGATGATGATTATGATGATGATGATTATGATGATGATTATGATTATGATGATTATGATGATGATGTTGATGATGATGATTATGATGATTATGATGATGATGATTATCATGATGATGATGATGAATATCATGATGATCATGATGAGGGTCATGATGGTGAAGACGATGATGATGATAATGATGATCATGATCATGATGAACATCATCATAATGATCATGATCATGATCATGGTGAACATCATGATGATGAAGACGGTGATGATGAACATCGTGATAATGAGGATGATGATGATGATCTTCATGATGATGAAGATGATGATGATCGACATGATGATGATGATGATGATGATGATGATGATGATGATGATGATGATGAAGATGGTGATGATGTTGATCAAGATGATGAAGATGATGGTGATGATGGTGATGATGATAATGATGATGGTGGTGGTGATGATGATGATGGTGATGATGATGATGGTGATGATGGTGGTGATGATGAAGATGAAGACAATGATGATGCCAATGATGATGATGATGAGGGTCATGATGATGATGATGATGATGATGATGAGGTTCATGATGTTGATAATGAAGAATATGATGATGATGATGATGATGAACATCATGATGATGAAGACGATGATGATGGAAATCATGATAATGATGATGATGATGATGATGACGACGACGATGATGAACATCATGATGATGAATACGATGATGATGATGACGATGATGATCATGATGATGAAGATGATGGTGATCAACATGATGATGATGATGATGATGAAGATGATGATGATGATGATGGAGATGATGATGATGATGAAGATGATGATGATGATGATGATCATGATGATCATGATGATGAAGACGATGGTGATCAACATGATGATGATGATTATGAGGGTCATGATGATGAAGACGATGATGATGATGATGATTAACATGATGATGATGAAGAAGAAGATGATGATTATGATGATTATCGTGATGATGAAGATGATGATGATCAACATGATGATGATGATGAAGATGATGGTGATGATGGTGATGATGATGATGAAAATGAACATCATGGTGATGAATATGATGATGATGATGAGGGTCATGATGACGATGATGATCAACATGATGATGATGATGAAGAGGATGATGATGATGACGATGAAGATGATGGTGATGATGATGATGGTGATGATGATGATGCTGAACACCATGATGATGAAGACAGTGATGGTGAACGTCATGATAATAAGGATGATGATGATGATGTTCATGATGAAGATGATCATGATGATGAAGACGATGACGATCAACATGATGATGATTATGATGAAGATGGTGATCAAGATGATCAATATGATGAAGATGATGGTGATGATGGTGACACCATCCATCTCTCTCTCTCTCTCTCTTTACATGTGTGAACCTGCACCTTTCTCTCCTTGCATCTGTTCCCCCATCACCCCTCACACACACACACTTTCTATCACTCCCTCAATATCTCTTTCCTTCACTCTATCTTCATCCCTCCCTCACCCCCCCTCCTCCCTCTCTATCTTATTCTCTCTCTCTCTCTCTCTCTCTCTCTCTCTCTCTCTCTCTCTTCTTCTTCTATGTTTTCAACTTATCCCTTCTCCTCAACCCTCGACCTCATTATGATCCCTATTATATGCTTTATTGCATCTCGATCCCATCTCTTCAATTTCCCCCTCCTTCGCCTCTCTCCTCCAACACATCCTATTCCTCTTCTAATACTCCATATCCACTTTTCCATTCATCAATCCTCTCTCTCATAAAACATCACCCACTTCCTCCCCTCTACTTTATCCCCCTTTCTCCACTCAGATTTACAACATCCTGCCAGGACCTTTATCATTTCCAACCCCCTCTCAACTATTAACCATGCCCACTTGAACTTCCAACATCTTCCTAGGCCCTTGACCCTTCCCCATCCCCTCTAAACTATTATCCATACATTTGATATATTAAACATAGTGCTAGATTTTTAGCTCTACAACACGCGTTCGCGTTTTAGAGTTACATAACGAACTCGCATTTTATTGTTATGCAACAAGCATGCGTTTTATAGCTATATAACATGCTCGCGTTTTGTAGTTATATAACGTGTGCATGTTTAGGAATTCTACAAGGTGGAAAATGTAATTTCAATTTGAACATGCCAATTCACTTGCTCGCATGTCACCAATAGTCCTATGTGTATGGTTTGGAATTTGCTTCAGTAATACCAAACCTATGTTATAGTACATGATAAACCATAGCTAAATAGGAATTTCCCCCATTTTTTGAAGAAGTCATTGTTTACACACTCGTTATAGTATGCTACACATAGTCAATTTTGACGAAATCTTAAACATAAATAGCATTTTTCTGCAAATTCTAAATATGTAATTTTTATTAAAAAATATTATATTTTCCTATTTGTTTTCAATTTCTATTGTGTCTTAACTCCTTAACTCAAAATACATGTCGTTAGTGTTATTCCCATAACTTTTTCAATTCGTAATCATTTTAAAAAACAATTATATGGTGCACTAGAAGACACTGACCTATACATTCTATAAAAAAACCATTTCATGATTATTACATTAATACCTTCAAAGGCTGCACCCACAAAAGACGTACCATTTTCGAGGAATGTTCACTTAGATAATTATAAAAAATTAAAAATTACTAATTTTATTTTCGAAAAATAGTGTTGCACTAGTGTTATATGTTCTCTACATGCCTGCAAAGTTTTGTATCCTGAAAGCATCATTTAGGACCTCAAAGGCTGCACCCACAAAAACATATACCTTATGATTTGCCTAAAAAAAAAGTGACTGTTAGAAAAAATGAAAATTGACATAGTTATACAAAATTTCAATACATAAACCTTATATATTTGGAAACATGATTCAATTTCCTACATTTAATATTTTTTACTCAAAGCAAGATATTTTGTGTATGTATCTCAAAAAAAGCAATTAAGTTGAGGGATTGCTGATTTTTCAGTTTTCTATTGCATCTAATGTGCCAAAAGTGACCCTCATTAGCTTGCATTGTCCCTTAGATCTCATATTTGTTAGTTTGATATTTTTGCCTTGGTTTTGTTTAATCTTACTACGTATTTTAGTTTCAGATTTATTATATAAATATGGTTTCAATAAAACATAGGCTTGTATGAGTAACTAGATTCCTAATTGTTTATACTAAGAGGAAATCTCTGTAGAAATCCTATCCAGTCAAGGCTGCTATGATTATAATCTTAATTAATTTATTATCACTGTAAATGGATCGAAGCCTCTCCTCTCTCGCTATTATGTCTGTAATTGTTTAAGGAATAAAGAGTTTGAATGATATATATTTCACTTAGTGTTGAGACATTATAAAGAATATTTGTATTTTTTTATAATTTTTATTTCTTGTAGTTTGTATAGGGAAAGTATTTTTTGATTTCTACATTCATGTACATAAGTAAATAAACTACTAAAAGTGTATAAAGAAATAATTACTAATAACTAGATACAAAGAATATTGATTGATACATTGTATAATATTAGTTTATAATACACTCATAATTAAAATATACTTTCATACTATAACTATCAAGACTAAAATAGTAGATGAATTTTAGTAAGGATCCTATTACCACTGTCAGGAAAACAAAACTGGAGATGTCGTTCCTCCCAACCAACTCCTAGAGCAGCCAAAACTTACTTGCTCTAGAACCACCCCCGAGTCTATTTGCTCAACCACAAGGGAAAATTATGATAAATGTGTCATCTCTTTGCATCAATAGATTATTTTCCAATCCATTGCCAGCCTCATGCTTATTCGACGGACATACTATTTTATAGTATCTTTCCTAGGACTTGGTCAGTTATGAGCCTCCTGCTCTTTAATGCTCCACAAGGAGTCTTGAACTGATTTTGGGGAAGATGCCTCCTACATCACTTGCGTTCTCACTTAACAGTTTTCACCATTTTTCATTTCCCCTTGTGGGTCAGCAAACACTATTTTAACTGCTACTTCAGTTCCGATTCCTCTCAGTTATTTAATTGTTCAATAATAATAATCTATTACATTTATTTTTACTTTATTTGTCAAATTAAAAATATATATATTCAAAGTAATAAACAATTTAACTATTATTTGGTTTATTACAATAAGTCATTGTGAGCTAACCAAATCCTCAAGTGTAAGAAAATGAATAAAACCTAAACTCCATGTTTGTTATATATTTGTAGAATCTCCTTGGTCATAACTTTGGTTTTGAGAGCTTGCCACATGAACACTTTTTTCCATTTAGGATCCTTGATGTGCCAAATGTTTTCCCACAACCCACAATGTTCCTAAACCACCTCACTTATAATGCTTGATACCCCATTTTTGTTGTATAATTCCTTGCTACCTTACTTCTTACCTAGACCATTGAATGAGGATCCGATGTCAATTGGAAATGACATTGTCTTAGTTTAGAAAAAAAAGTCTGCCGCATAACAAAATGATCACCAGTCAATTCATGTTATTCAATAAATCTGCATCCATATGCCTCAATCATAAGGTTCATTTAACAAATTTAGAGAGATAATACATCTTATGACAACCCATAATAGCATCACCTCCCAAATGAGCTTACCCATAATAGCATCAACTTAGAAATGAACTTAGAACCATTACCTACCTTCCAATACATTGATTTACTTAGTTTCTATAGGAGTTTTTTTTAATTCTAACCATCACAAAAAATTTCCATAAACTATATAAAATCTTTAGAAATTTGAAAATTATTAAAAAATATCACCAAACAATTCATTCTTAGAAATTTAAGAATTAGTAAGATTGGACAAGGTTTCTATACTTTAAGAAAATTATAGATCCTTAAAATCTTCCGTAATAAAGAGTGTAAAATATATTTATTTACAATAATAATTTTCTAGAGACTCTATTTAGTAATCAAATTCTACACACTTCTAGAAATAAAAAACTTGTGGAAATTAGAAACACACTTAACTCCACCAACCTTCACAAGTTTTAGCTAATGATTTCCATTTTGCAAAATAAAACACAACTCTTTTTGGAATGTGGGCCACAAAGTGTTAGCACACCTTTATCGCTGCCAAAATAAAATAAAATTAAGTCCAGTTAACCTTCTACCAAAGGAAAAACTTCTATAGTTGTAAAAGTAAATTTTTTTATCTCACTAATCAACCAACCCTAATCTCTCTTTCGAGAACCATTTGAATTGAAAATAAAATTCAAATATTTCAGTCCTTCATTTAGAAAAATAAATATTTAGATTCCATTCCATCTCAACATTGGAACCTTGTAATAAATAGCAAACTTCTACTCCATCTCAACATTGGATCCTTATAATAAATAGCAAACTTCATATAATTAACTCTAGTTTAATGGCTTTGCAAATAAAAGTACATCATTAACAAAAATAAATAAATATGTTGTGACTTTCACTTCCTCCAATCTTATGCCTTAGATCTACACTTCGGTGCTTTACATTCAAGGCTCGACATTCTCGAACCCTCAACAACTTGAAGAAATATATAAGAGGATAATGGAGGTCGCTTTAACTATTTCAAGAGATATTAAGAGGAGCCTCAGTCAAAGTTGAAATGTACTTTGAAATTACCAAAATAAAATGATACCACTCTTTTATCCTCACCTCCCATTTAATCCATGTGATATTTTGAATTACATTCAAAATTTAGGCAAATAGCAACCACGGAGCCGCGTAGAATTATGTCCTTGCTATACGATTGGATCTGAATTTGCTTCGAATCCAAAATATATATACTTGGATCCACACGGCATTTAATACTGTGCCACATGATCGCTTAAATTTGTTATCTAACCATTGAATGCTATCATAATTAAAATCGCATGGACTACGTGTAAAATTTGACGTTACTTATCTGGACGTAACGTCAAAGTCGCATGGACGTTACGTGTAAAATTTGACGTTAATAAATCGATTTCCACGATTAATTTGATGATGATATTATCAATTCCCCGGAGTCTTAGTATCCAATTCCATAACGTAAAATTCCCCAAGAGAAGAAATCTATTGCAAAAACGTTACATAGGTAATGCATTGCATTTTTCTATTTTAATTTAGGCATTTGTTTTCTTCTTTCGATTTTGACACTCAATGAAGCATACTCAATTATGCATGAGGAGACATGTTGGTTAATGTCATAGTCATATTAAGTGGGTGTGTACCTTATAACTCTTTTTTTTTCAGGAAGAAAAAAGCCTGACCTTGTTATTCTTTATTAGAATCAAAGGACATCTCAACATTCATCCCACAAAATGGGTTACAACATGTCACTACATCTTGGAGTTCATCCGAGGGGAAAGGAACACAAATACTTGTAAAGAACCCATCAGTAAGCTGTCTCATCATATGAGGATCGTCACCCATCCACATCTATCGAGTGCCAACAGGCACTGCTCTGCAGTCTAAGAAAGATGACTCTATAAATATCATCACCAGGGAGGAACTCCCAAAATATAAAGTCGATACAACTTTACAATCTATAAAGGATAAATCAGTATACCATCACCAGGGAAGAATAAACTCCCAGAATATAAACTTCAAAAAAGCTGAAATAGATCCTGAGAGACCAATTGATCCTCATAAAATTCTTTGTAACTTCCTCTTCCTTGAGAAAATAAGAGTGCATCTTTAGAGAGTCGGTCAGCCAACCGATTGTGCTCTCGATAGATGTGGGTGATGGACAAATCCTGGAAGCTTGAAAAAAGATTTTTTGTCTCCCGACACCAATGAACCAAATCAGTGGGGGAGAGAGCAGCCGATCCCTTTACCCAATTGATGATTACAAGCGAATCACCATAAATCTGGGATAGGGGTATCCCCATCATTTGGGAAATAAGGAGAACTGCCCATAAACTGAGCAATTCAGCTTTAGTATTGGTTCCTTGTCCAACCCCCATCATGAACTCCAAATGATGACATTCACTAATATAAATGCAAAACCCAGCACCAGCAACCATACAATTTGATGCACCATCTATAAAACCGCAAGGGTAAATCAAAGGAGGAGAGTTCCCCAATACTCTGCCGGATTTTCTCTTTTTAACAGGCATATTAGAAAGATGTTGAACAGCTGAAATTACCTGATAAACAATACTGAAAATGTTTCTTTTTTCATCTTCAAATATCATTTTATTACGTACCTTCCACAGAGTCCACATTATGTAAAAAGGCAGCTGATAGTAAGACGAACATTTTGATATCTTCCCCAGCCAATCGAGCAACATATCCACCAATGAATGTTGAGTAGTAAAACCATGCAGTTTAAAATGTAAACATACCTGATCAGCCACTAATTTCCACACTGTACAGTTTATAAAAAGATGATCGACGGTTTCATTTTCAGCTTTGCACAAAACGCAAATACCAGGACCCTGTTTACCCTTCCTCTGTAAATTCTCCCAAGTAAGAATTTTACATCTTACAGCTAGCCAAATAAAGCATGAGATTTTATTTGGCAGTGAATTATCCCACAAATATTTATCAATTGGCGATGGTACCATTCCTTGAGATGAAGAGACCAAACTGTCATACGCATTCCTTGCAGACAATGTACCCTGTTTCTTTCTAAAATCCCATACTAATTCATCATTACTATCAGAAATTCGAATGCCTGCACCAATTAATCCAGCTGTAAAATTTGTCCATAAATTAATGTAATAACCTCCCAAGTTCAATTCCTCAGCCGAGAACCAATAACCCTATGCATCAGATTGTGTATTATGTGCCTGCTCTAAGGTACATATATTTAAATCCTGCAGATAAGATCTAAGGTCCTCAGGCAAATAGAAACCAGTGCTAGATCCTACAATTGGATCAATCCCGACAATAACATCAGAACCGTTACCAACCTGCCATGCCAAATGCTTGCCAATCCATGGTAAGGTAAGTAAAAAACCTCTCCAAATGACTGATACATTTCTTCTACAAAATTTTTTTGATCTAAACCAATCTACAACAGAACCCTTCTTGATATATTTAGTGTAAAGAACCTGAAACCAAAGTCCCTCAGATTGAAGAACACGCCAGAAAGATTTTATTCTCAATGCCATGCTGAACCAGATTAAATTCTTAATGCCCCATCCTCCTATCTCCTTTGGCCAAGAAAGGTCTGACCAATTAGCCAGATGATATTTTTTAT
>LPNX010281239.1:78247-144227 GCA_001517045.1 Pseudotsuga menziesii
ACCAGATCCCATAAGTATCACATCGTCAACAAAAAGAAGGTGGGTGAGGGAGAGGGAGGGAGAGAGTTTTATGCCCTTGATCAAACCATTGGCTTTTGCATCCTTTATTAGTAAACTGAGGCCTTCAATAACGAGTATAAAAAGAAGCGGAGATAAGGGACAGCCTTGTCGGATACCTCTAGAAGCGGTGAAAAAATTGGAAGGTGTACCTCATAACTCTATAAATAGTAAAGGAATAGGGATACAATATAATTAAAAAGACAAACATATATAAGATTTGTTGTAAATGTATATATATTTTAATTATAGTTTTATTTTAAATGTTGAGATGATCAAATTTATATTTTGTAAATGAGATTGAATTTAATTTTTATAATTTTTAATAATAAAAAAATTGAAAAACAAAATTAACATTATAAAATTAAATAAAAATAATTTCTACAACTATAAATATAAAATCAACATTATAAAAATAACTTGTAAAAACTACACCACATTTTCTCTTAGATGAACTACATAAATATTTTTTAAAAATAAAACAAAACATATCTCTTTTACAAGTGTAATGTATTATTATTTTAATAAATATTTAAGAAAAAAAAAAGAAAAATAAATTTCAAATCTATTAATAATTTAATAAAAAAAGTTAAGATATAAAATCATTTTTACTATAAATAAGTAAATATAAACTTAATTTATATGTATGTAAAATTATTATAAATGATTTACACAAGCTTAATGTCAATTTCTTTAGTTTAAACATCAATATTATTGAATCTAAAATATACTTTTACCCTTTAAAAAAACCATTCACTATAAATTAATATTAAATAACTATTTACAATAAATCTTAATTACATTATTCCTCAATGCTCGTGAGTGACATGACAAGGAAGGGAAGAAGGATAGAGGGAGGATGCATGCTAGGCCATTTGGCAACCCCTCCCACATGTATATGCATGCATAAATACATGTGTGGAGGTCCTTAGAGCGGTGAGGAAGGATGTTGGAGGCACGCTAAACTTATCTCACGTTGCACAAAGGATATGGCCAACAATTTGGGAACTAGTGGTTTTGTATAGGCGAGGTACTTGCGAGCCCATAACGAATCCCCGACCATTCCCTTCAATACCTGGCTCAATCATCAGGGGATACTTCAATGCCGGACGAGCAGCTATATGAGGAAATTGTCGAGGGAGAGAATGGAACTCAAAATTCTCAAGGTGGTATGGGACAAACATCATTGCATGGGGCTGGGGAAAACGTTAGCAGGAAGGACATCGGTTGGTCGACATAAGCATTGTCGTGCTCATAAGAGAAGTAAATATCACAAGCAAGGTTGATCCACCAGGGTCCTTTGCTCGGTGCCAAGTATGGCATCGCGTGGGGAGGGAGGGAATGATGTGGACTCGGAAGCTCTATGCAACCAGGAAACTCCGGAGCACATCCGCAAGTCCATCGTTTATATGGAGAATGAGATATTCATGGAGTTTAGGCTGAAGTTCGGTCGCAACGTGACCATATCCAACCACTGGCAGTTAAAATTCATACTCTCCTGTTCCATGAACGAAAGAGAGAGCTTCGAGGATCTGGTGAGGATCACTGTTTGTACTTTCAAAGAGGACACAGAGAAAGGCTTGGTTCATATGAAAAGTTTGATGTAGCTATCAGAGCCTATGTTTCAAACAGGTACCAAGGGCAATTGCGGCGAGGAAGCCAATAATGTCATCGAGGATGAGGTGGAATCCGTCAAGAAGGCATAACCTCTCCTCTGCGCTCTGATCATGCTCTCATCTGGTGGGGCCTTGTTCAGGCCATCTCTATGTCTACTTTACTGTTTACTGCTTAAGAGTGAGGCTGTCATTGTTCAAAGGATGGGCAACTCTCACACTCTTTAGACACTCTCTTTGATTGATTTTGTATGTTTATCTTTTTTAGCTACAAAACCATGGTGTGACTCCATGCTTCATATATTTATGTATTCTATTTTATTAGTAATAAAAAAGGACAGCACCAAAAAAAAATCATAATTACACTATAAAATTTCTCAACCGTAATGCAAGCGACTTCATAACTATAAAACAAATGTAATGCAATTTTACCTTTTATACAAATCGAAATATAAATGCATACACTTCATAACTCACATAAACCTACAATGTAATGTAGCACGATGTGAGGTATTGTCAAATTTTCCAAATCACATGGAGCTTGTTTGACTTTAAAAATGATCGAGAGATATCGAACGTAACTAACATTTTCTGTAGTTACAATGGACTCTCGTTCGCCCCCACCATGACGATCACAATATTCACATTCCAAAAACGTTTAAAAGACGAAAATTGTAATTCAACATTGAGAAAGAAGGTGAATGTATGTAGTAATGGAATAAAACTATAAATAAGAGCTATGAGAAGAGATGTTGCACACAATCGGGTGGTAATCAATCTACCAAGAAGCTTTGGTATCATCCAAATATCTGTTGTTGGGCTGATGGCAGGCGCTGTTAATACACACCAGGAGGGGAGTTCAACAAACTCTAAAGGCAACACCTTGCAGATATGGAAGATTTTCAAATATGCCGGTTGTGCAGATGTTTTCATGATGGTGTTAGGCACTTTGGGTTCAATTGCTGACGGATCTTTAGGCGGTGCTGGCGTCTTGATTATCCTGAGTCGATTAATAAATAGTCTCGGATCTGATCCCACAGCTGTAAAGAACGGCGATTTCGTGAATACAATGAACAAGGTAATACATTTGCAGATAATTTATTTCGTAGTTTTATTTTGTTAGCTTGGTTAATTTGAGTTACAATTTAAGAATACTGGTGTGTTCATGATGCAGCAAATAGTGCCTTTTCTGTATTTAGCAGCTGGAGTATGGATTGCAGCATTTTTAGGTACTGTCAAGTAACTTGTACTGTTTATTCTTTAAAGATATAAAAGTATTAGAGGGTTTAAAATAGAACAATTTATTGAATGTTTTGCAGAGGGTTTCTGCTGGACAAGGACCGGAGAAAGACAAGCATCTCTACTGCGCAAAAAGTATTTGAGAGCAGTTCTCAGACAGGACGTTGCATTTTTTGATACCAGCAGCACACATATTGCTGAGGTGGTTAACAGTGTTTACAACGATACCCTCGTCATTCAGGACGCCCTCAGTGAAAAGGTTCGATTCCGGCCACATCAACCCTTCTCAAAACAGTGGTTCAAGAAGCAATCCATCCCAATTTTGTTTTTATCGAAGGGTTGCTTTTTGAGCTCAAATAGTTGATTTGGTCAATTTTTTCTGTGAAATTCAATTAGGTGGATCATTACTGTGCATTTCGTGGTTGAATCTAATATTTCTGGTGTGGTGTGGGAGAGTTTTCAGGTTCCCAATTTCGTCATGAATTTGTCAAATTTCATTGCTTGCTATGCTGCCAGTTTCTATTTGTCATGGAGATTGGCGTTGGTGACATTGCCCCTTGCCAGTTTACTGATCGTGGCCGGATTGCTTTATGGTCGAACGCTGATAAGGATAGCGAAAAAGATGAACGCTGGACATAATCAGTCTAGTATAATTGCACAGCAAGCGGTTTCTTCTATTAGAACTGTCTATTCTTTCGTTGGAGAAGAAAAGGCCATGGCCAATTTTTCATCTGCTCTTGAGGCAACAGTAAAGCTTGGAATTAAACAAGGGCTGGCAAAAGGGATTGCCATAGGTGGCAACGGATCATTAAGTTTTGCCTTGTGGGCATTCATTTCATGGTATGGAAGCAGACTGGTTATGAATCACGATGTGAGCGGAGGGAAGATTTTTGCTGTAGGCTACTGCATAATCCTGGGCGGACTGTAAGTTTAATTGCAATTACTCATTTTTCATTATTTGCTTTTGTTAATTTCATTTGTTCCTCGTTTATTCTTTCGCTGGGAAACATAATAATTAATCTTCAGGGCTCTGGCGAGTGCGCTTCCAAATCTCAAGTACTTTTCCGAGGCAGGAATCGCGGCTATTCGCATATTTGAGATGATTGACAGAATACCAGAGATCGACTCAGAGGATGTGAAAGGGAAAGTATTGGAAAAGGTCTCGGGGGAGGTCGAATTTCGGAACGTTCAATTTGCGTATCCATCTAGACCAGTTAGCATGATATTTCACAACTTTTGTCTCACTATTCCTGCACGCCAAACTGTGGCTTTAGTGGGAGGCAGTGGATCTGGAAAATCGACAGCCATTTCCTTGTTAGAACGGTTCTACGATCCACTTAAAGGAGAGATTTTGCTTGATGGAGTGAATATTAAAGGCCTGCAACTGAAATGGCTGCGTAGCGAAATCGGGCTAGTTAGTCAAGAGCCTGCTCTGTTCGCCTCTTCCATTCGCGAGAATATTTTGTTTGGAAAAGAAGATGCGACTATGGATGAAATCATTCGTGTCGCAAAAGCTTCCAACGCCCACAACTTCATTAGCCAACTCCCAGAAGGCTATGATACCCAGGTTCTCTTTCAGGCTTTTTAACAACACAATTCATAAGCATAGTTAGATTTTGTCAGTAAAAAATAACAAGCATTGATTTCATTATCTTTCCAAGTGCAGGTAGGAGAATGCGGCGCGCAGATGTCCGGAGGACAGAAGCAGAGAATAGCCATAGCTAGAGCGATGCTGAAAAACCCTTCCATTCTGCTTTTAGACGAGGCCACTAGTGCTCTAGACGCAGAATCAGAGACGATTGTTCAAGACGCACTTGCTAAGGCTTCTATTGGGCGCACTACGGTAGTTGTGGCTCATCGTCTTTCAACGATTCAAGGAGCTCATAAAATTGCGGTGATGCAAAAGGGTGAAGTCATCGAATTCGGCGGACACCGAGAACTGATTAATAATCCAAATGGGGCATATACAGCTTTGCTACAAATACAGCAGAAGGCCCCGTCATATCATACTGATGATCTTGGCGCTGCATCAAAAGCTTTAATGCCATCCGAAATAACAAGGCAAAGATTAGAATGCAAATCACCAGGTACTTCAAATCAATCTGATAATTGCATATCTGCTACGGAAGAAGAAGAAGGAGAAGTAAAAGCTAAGGGAAAATCCAGATCTTCCTTCCTCAGGTTGCTTGCATTGAATGGTCCAGAATGGAAGCATACTCTCATGGGCTGTGTAGGCGCCCTTGGATACGCAGCAACTCAAATAGCTTATTCCGTTACTGTGGCAAGCATGATTTCTTCCCTCTTTCTCAAAGACAGAGAGGAGATTAAATCTAAAGTAGGAATTTATTGCATTCTTTTTATGGCCCTGGGAGTGCATGTATTTGCAGTGAATTTGGTTCAACATTATAACTTCGCAGTGGTGGGCGAGTATCTAGCAAAAAGGATCCGCCAAAGAATGCTTTCAAATATTCTTACATTTGAAGTTGGCTGGTTCGATCTTGATCAAAATTCCAGTGGAGCTATTTGCTCAAAGCTGGCCAAGGAAGCTAATGTGGCAAGTATCTAATCAAAGTTCCATTAGATTTGTTCTTAGCAAATCTACTTATCGATCGCTCAAAATCTACTTTTCAATCGTTTGACATTGTCAATGCACTGTTTGTATATATATATATGCAGGTAAGATCTTTGGTAGGGGATCGCGTTTCGCTTCTAGTGGAGTGTCTCTCTGGAGTAATTATCACCGTGACTCTAGGAATGTTGGTGGCGTGGCGACTTGCTATTGTGTTGATCGCGGTGCAGCCGCTAATGGTGCTTTGTTTCTATACTCGAAACGTCCTCCTTAAAAGCGTTTCGGGTAAGTCGATTAAAGCGCAGAATCAAGGAAGCCAAGCGGCCTTCGAATGTGTCACACATCATAAAACCATCGCTTCCTTTTGTTCACAACAGAAAATCATTCATATTTTTGATACCACACAGGCAGGACCACGCAAGGAGATGAATAAACAGTCATGGTACGCAGGATTGGCCCTGGGAACATCCAAGTTTCTGGAAATATGCTATTGGCCTTTCGAGTTTTGGTACGGATGGAGGCTTATAGCACACGGTGCTATCAATTTCCACGCTTTTTTATTGAACCATTTTATTTTTGGAAGGTTGGGTCGAATGATAGCCGATGCTGGGAGCATGACTTCGGACCTGGCCAAGGGCTCTGATGCTGTCACGTCCGTGTTCGAAATTTTGGACAGAAAGAGCCTTATAAACCCAGACGACAATGACGGGGTTAACCCTGAGAAAGTCCAGGGCACTGTAGAGCTGAGCAGTGTGGACTTTGCTTATCCAGCGCGTCCAAATGCCATGATCTTGAGAAATTTCTCCCTTAAAATCAGTGCAGGGAGCAGCGTGGCACTTGTTGGAAAGAGCGGGTCTGGTAAGTCCACCATCATTGGACTGATAGAAAGATTCTACGATCCGCTGAAAGGAACGGTAGTAATAGATGGCAAGGACATAAGGAGCTTCAATTTGCGATCTCTGAGAGAACACATAGCTCTTGTAGGGCAGGAGCCGACTCTGTTTGCTGGGAGCATCCGGGAGAACATTGCATATGGTAAAGAGAACGCAACTGAGGCGGAGATAATAGAAGCTGCGAAGGCTGCCAATGCCCATGAATTCATTTCGTAAGTTGACTGAAATAAATTCCTAGCTATAATTACATTCTAAGCTTGTGTGTTTTTAATGAGTATGTCGCATTGCTAAAGTATATTCCATTTCAGGTGCTTGAAGGATGGATATGAGACGAACGCAGGGAACAGGGGAACGCAGTTGTCTGGTGGACAGAAGCAAAGAATAGCGATAGCGAGGGCAATTATAAAGAATCCAAGCATCTTGCTATTGGACGAGGCAACGAGTGCATTGGATGCTCATTCGGAAAAAGTGGTTCAGGAGGCAATAGATCGAGTGACGGTGGGACGAACGACTGTTACTGTAGCTCATCGATTGACCTCAATTCAGAATGCGGACTGTATAGCAGTTGTTGAGAAAGGGAGCGTTGTTGAGCAGGGAAATCACGCCCATCTCATGACCAAAGGTGAAGGTGGTGCATATTTTGGTCTTATTAAACTGCAGAATCGACAGTAGGCAATCATATTCAAATTCTGTATGAAAAGCTGAAACTACTTCAAAGTCTTTAGGCAATCCATCGGTTGAGGGCTAATCATGACTCTGGTAAAAGGACCGATGATGCTAAGGTCTCTTGATTCATGTTCCACCTTACATTTGCTAAACAGAAGTTTGAGGGATGGCCACTTTATTCTCTGTAACAAGATATCCTTTAAAAAAAAAAACCAATAGCATGCCAAATGCAACAAGATTTCCTTAAAAATAAAATAAAAACAAATGCATATAAAATGTGATTTATGAGAGGATATGTGAATCTGTGATTGATTGTTTTCAATACGTTACAAGCTGTGGCAGTCCAAGTACAACCCTTATCATGTACAAACTTTTAAATAATCACCAATAAACTCCAACGCGTGTATGGAGGAGCAACGCGTTATTGTCATCACGTGATGTGGGCCATAAGTGAAATTGTGCTGTTTGAGCGAAGAGCCTTTAAGTTTTAACGCGTACCTATACGATTTTGCCCGATCATTTTTCGACACGTAATCTGTTGTAAAAAAGCATCTTTAGACTTGCATAATCGGGATTCGAAATCAATTTCCTAAACAGTGGGATCAAATCCGAACCAATCTTTCTCCATTGATTTCCCCTATTTTTCACTAGGTCAACGCTCAGGTTAATCTCACTCACCGTGTCATTTGGTTGGGTATCGCTTTCGAAGGAGTTTCCCTTCAAAGTTTTCATAGATAACTTCATTATGGCCGCCAAATTTTATGAGAAAACACACCAAAATTGACAGAGAAACAACAAAATATAGCCTTCCTTGACAATGCAGATTATGAATCCATTCATCTACACCGACTGCAAGGGCATGAGAATCCTCAAGAATGGCGAGCTTCACCAATTTTTTTTTTAAAACTGTGTCAAAAATACAGATGCAAGATTGTGGTTGAGTTAGAATTTATTGAAATATCAATAAATTTCAAAAGTTATTATGAACTCACCTCACGTGGACATCAGCGTTTCACACACCCTACGAATATAATATCTATAAAATATGGAAATACTATGGTAAATCGAGAGAATGTAAACACAGTTTTTTTTTTCTTTCATGTATTTAGGTAGGTCATATGTATGTTTAATTAGAAAAACTAAGGAGGAAACAAAGTTTTTTTTCTTTCTTTCATGTATTTAGGTAGGTCATATGTATGTTTAATTAAAAAAACTAAGGAGGAAACCATGAGAGCACAAAGGCTCTCTCAAATACACACAGAAGGAGAAACATTCAACTCATTGAATTAATGAAATGAAAGTTACATATATAGAAAAAGGTAAGCTAAGCTAGATCCAATAAATGTGGATGAGATCCTAAAGCATGGGAGCTATTTAAACAAATAAACTACATATATAAAACATTAACTAATACATAGCCTGCATTAAATCTAACAACCCCCTTAATGCAGAAATGGATTCTTGACAACACCTAATTTCTTTCTAAGATCCTCAAAGTGGATCCTTCTAAGTGGTTTAGTAAAAATATCAGCAACATTCTCACTTGTATTATAATAGATTAGTTCAATTTCTTGAGACTCAATCTTTTCTCTCACAAAATGATGTTGCAACTCAATATGTTTGGATCTGGCATGATACACTGGATTGTGTGCGAGCTTGATTGAGCTTTGATTATCACACTGGATTCTAGTAGCTTGTTTGTGTTGTGTTCCAACATCTTCAAGAATACACCTCAACCAAATGGCTTCACAAGTAGCACTGGTTAAAGGTTTATATTCAGCTTCTGTGGATGACAAAGAAACAATTGGTTGTTTATTACTGCTATGATATGACTCCCGAACCAATGTTAAAAGCATATCCAGAAGTGGATTTTCTGTCATTAGGATTGCCTGCACAGTTAGAGTTGGAGTAACTTGTCAATTGAACATCAGTATATAAAAGACCATAATTAACAGTTCCTTTTAAATATATTAGGACCTACTTTGCAGCTTTCCAATGTGTTTCGCATGGCTTAGCCAAGAAATGACTAAGGATGCTAACATATTATGATAGGTTTAGCCTTGTAGTAGTGAGGTAGTTCAAACTACCCACCAGTTGACGATACACAGTACCATCAACTTCTTTAGGTCCATCACTGTTGTATAATTTGACATTTTGATCCAAAGGAGTGGATACAGATTTGCATTCACTCATTTGAAACCTGTCAAGTATTTCCCTTGCATATTTGCTTTGAGTNTGATATGCTCCACCTGTACTGATAAGATCATCCACATATAGGGATATCAAGCAAACATTTTCCTCTTTATCTGATTTAATATACAAGCTTGAATCATTTTTACTTTTGAGAAATCCTTGTTGTTTGCAGATGGTGTCAACCTTGATATACCATAATCAAGGAGCCTGTTTCAATCCATAGATAGATTTCTTTAACCTGCACACAAACTGCTCCTGTCCTTTTTGAGCAAAACCTTCAGGATGCACTAAGTATACTTCTTCTTTTAAATCACCATTTAGAAAAGCAGTTTTGACATCTAACTGGTGTATTCTCTATTTATGTTTAGTAGCTAATGCAACTAGCAATATGATAGTGTTTAACTTATCTACTAGTGCATATGTCTCTTCAAAGTCAATCCCCTCTTGCTGGGAATAACCCTTAGCAAACAATGTTGCCTTAAATTTGTTAATACTACCATCTGCTTTAAGTTTAGATTTGAATAGCCATTTTGATCATATGGTACTTTATCTTTGGGTAATTCTACTAAATCCCAACTTTTGTTTATCATAATAGAATTATATTCTTCATTCATTGCAATTATCCATTCTTCCGTATATTTGTATTGTTCATAATTTAATGGCTCTATGACACTAGTCATCAAGGCATAGTCTCTAAACTTTACTGGAGGGTGAGTTTGACGAGTTGATCTTCTAGGTACTACAGTACGTGCTAGAGTTCCATCCATGATTCTTCTATCTTCTGTTGTTTCATCATCTATGATAGTATCACTCATGCTTGATTCCTGTTCCTGAACCTGTTGCTGGTCCTACACTTTTTGAAAATTTATATCTATTTTGACATGCTCATCTGGGATTACTTCTTCATCAACATTATTCATCCTGTTACACATATCTATATTTTCATGAAATACAACATCTCTACTAGCAATCAATTTGTGTGAACTAGGATGAAACAATTTGTCTGCTTTCTAATCATCACACTAGCTAACAAAGATACATTCTATGGATTTTGCATCCAATTTCCTTCTGTCATCTTTAGGTATGTGTGAAAAAACATAGAACCAAATATTCTTAAATGACTAATTTCAGGTTTATAGCCATGAAATACTTCAAAGGGGGTTTGAAGTTCTAGTCTCTTTATTGGACTCCTATTCTTTTAATAAACAACATTGTTTATTACTTCAGCCCAAAATCCATTACAAATGTTTTTACCTTGGAGCATGCTGCGAGCACATTCCACCAGTGTTTTGTTCTCCTCTCAGCAACTCCATTTTGCTAAGGTGTATTGGTGACTCTGACTCGCTGTTGGAATCCATTTTCTATATAGTATCTTCTGAAAGCTCCATAAGTGTACTCACCACCTTGATTTGATATGAGGATTTTAATGTATTTACCTGTTTGCTTCTCAGCTTTGATTCTGAATTCCTTGAAGTATTTGAAGACATCACTTTTCCTTCTGATGAAGTAAGCCCATGTTAATTTGGATCTCTCATCAACAAATATCAGAAAATAACATGCACCACCAAGTGATTTGGTCTAAATAGGTCTACATACATCAGTGTGTATTGGTTCAAGGAGTTCAGTCTGTATCTTCTCTTCATGCTTAGGAAATTCATTTCAGTGTTATTTTCCTAGTGCACATGCAACACATTCAATATGATCATTTTTAATGACAAGAAGACCCTCAACCATCAACTTTTTATATAATAACATGAGATCATTATGATTGAGGTGTCCATACCTTTGATGCCATAATTCGACATCTAAAATAGCTGCTGCTGCTAGTGCCAGATGGTTTCCCTTGATTGTATCCAGCTTGTACAATCCACCAAGTCTGGATCCTGTTGCTATAACCTTGTAATGATCTTGGACATCTTTGACATGGCACTTATATTTATCAAATTCAATTTTATCATTATCGGTGATAGAAGAAACATATATTAGATTCTTTTTTATGCCTGGTATGTTCATCACATTATGTATCTGTTTAACTTGTCCATCAGGTAGGTTAACACTTATCACTCCATAACCCAGGACTTTGTGAGATATGTTATCACCTATATAGATGTGTGTGCCATCAGACTTTTCATAATACTCATCATACCAATCTCTATTACAGGACATATGGACAAATGCACCCAAAACTATGAACCATGCATTTTCATCACCTGTCTCAACAGACAAAGCATGTTTTAACAATCTTAGGTTTTCTGTATCTGTTATTGGAACCATGGTTTATCTTCTTAAAACAATATCTAGCCATGTGACCTGATTTCCCACAATAATGGCATACAACATCATTATTAGCACTAGAGTTATTGCGTGGCATACCTCTGTTTCTTTCATGAAACTTTCCCTTGTGATAATTCCAGTGAATTCCTCTATGTGGGTCACAACATAATTTGAGCCCAAAATCCGATGGCTGCCATGTCTAAAATTTGACAATAACCTGTTGGGTTTTTGACAACCTCAATTTTTTTTTGTCTTCGGTGGCATAACATCGGATATTCAACGCCAAGCCAAGGCTGTTGAATTTTCTACGCCAAGGCCGTCAAATTTCCTACGATAATGTTGTCGGTTGAGGGCCCCAGGATGTCGAAAATGCGACGACAATCTACCGTCGGAGTCACAACAACTTCATCGGATTGACATGAAATCTGACAACAACTGCTAGGCATTGAATGCCGGATAATCGATGAGGTACTATATATTAATAAAAAAAATTGTATTCATAGTTAAAACTTGTTCGCCTATTCTGTCAATGACTATCATAATGCTATAGTGTGTGTTCCTAATTCGAATTAAGGTTTTAACACGACCTTACTATGATTGGGTCAGGTTTTTTTTATCAAATACTTCACAAACATATTGTTGTAGAATGATGCTAAAATAAGTATGAATGTAAAAGTCCATTGTTGTAATAGTGTAAGTGTATATTTTATGCTCCACTTGATAACATCAATTATTACTACTGATTATTTCATATTACATTGGTTCTCAGCTTGTAACTATCATATTTCAATGTCGTGACATTCAATAGTAATTTTGTCATAAACATTACAAAATTGTATAACCCTAAATGAAGAGAAAATACATATGAGCTACTATATTATATAACCTATAGTCATGAAGATGTATACTAGAAATATGTTTTCCATAAGTACTTCAACACCTAGGTTACATGATACAAAAAAATGGGTATGAGTTTCTCACAAAAGTACATGCTCGAAATGTTACAATATATATAATAATATATATATATACAATGTGCTATTTTATAATTAGCACATTATATTGAAACTTTAAAAGAAAACAGTATGAATAAATGAGCAAGAACAATTCAACAACGAGCATAAGTGTTGTTCCACAATCACTTATATTGGGATCCTCATCATTAGTATCACCCTCTGCCTCCTTGTCTAGCCTTTCCCCTACCTCAATCCTCCAGGTACATCAGTCAACAATGAAAACCATCCAATTTTGATGAAATTGCCTAATGCATGCCTTAAAATACGGTACAAAATGCTTAATATGCCTAATAAGTGATAAGGCCATGACAAAGGAGCTCAACAATCAGCAACACCAACATTGGGGTACATACAGGGCTTGGTTCTCTTGATTAAATGTGAATCCCATATTTTCAGAAATGATAGAATCCAATTGCAATGCAATCCTGCCATCCTGAAAAGTGTTAAGTTTGCTAAATTCTGAATGGGATATGAAATTCTACTTTATCTATATGAAATCCGATGAAGTTGGAATTTCTCCCAAACATCCTAGAACAATCAATGGTAATGTTAAAAATTTAAGTAGAAGGATGGAAAAGAAAAATAAAGGAAAATGTCGACTTTTAATTTGAGAATTTAAAATTAGCAGTAATTGCCAGCACTTTGGTCAAACCCAATCAAAATTGCCCAATTTCGATGAGGAAATGGATCATATGGATCCTGTTATGCCCTAGAAACACAAGCTCATCTTTCCATACACACTTTCAAATCGTTAAATGTGTTTCAAGGCCCTACTATGTGTGCTGCATTTCAGGCTATTTCTGTACATGGTAAACCCTAGCTTCACGTTTCCTACAACATTACAATTTCTTCCCCAAATGCCCACTTTTAATACCATGTAGTGCAAGACCCAATGTCTCAATTCAAAGCTGCACAATGGATTCACTAAACTAAAACAAGAAATGTATTCAATGAGTGAATTCAATAATAGCAAGCTTAAAACTTAATACAAACATTTAATTAAGCAATTATGTCCAACTCCACAGTGAATGCGATTTGATATACAACAAATTTAACCACCACAAACTTTGCAATAGTATCTTATTAAATAAACAATGGGAAATACCCTCAGCCTAATAACATCTACAAGATGATTATACTCCAGATTTTATTGGGTGATTATAATATTGTTAACCCATCTTTTCCATGCTTCCTTGATAATTGCTTATTTCAAAATGCACCCCATATCATTCATCCAAGCTCGTGGATTTAACATTTCCTCAATATTGCTTCCTTCTTGAAATGGTCAATCACCGTCCGCTTTTTGGAATCACAATGCACTAATATGTCCATCATCCTCATTACAGCTTCTTCATGGTGGATGAAATCTACCATGGATCATAACCATGGGACCCTAATACCAATTGACAGAAATATAGAATAATTGAGAAATGAGACCAAGAAAGGAAGTGGTGGAAAAGGTTCAAAACCAAATAAATCATATTCACATAATGAAGTACATTAATCATAACCACATCATAACACCGTATAATGGCCAACCATAAGACATAACTAAGTACATAATGATTTAGATAAAGACTATATCCCAAGGTGTAAATGAAGGTGGTTAAAGACTTAGGATTATGAGCCAAAAGGCTAAGAGTTACAAGTAGTTGAAAAAGTTTAGTCATATTTCAAAGTCAAAGTTATCATGGTGAGAGGAATACTCTTTCAGTGCACTTGATTCTGATTGGAAAAATAGTGTTCAAAGTTGTGTTACTCAACAAATTAGAATTTGTTACAATATGCCAACAATTCAAGAATCTGAAGGTTTGTTTGTCTGAAAGATATCTTGAAAGTTAACAGTTAAAACCTGATCATGAAATCACTAATAAAATTTTATCTTGATACAACTACTAGTATATTATAAGATGAAATAAAGTGTTTAAAATTTCACTTAATTGTAATCTCAGTTTGAGAAACATCAAAACAAAGAGTATTATATAAAATCCACTCTTGTTAATTTGTTCATACAACGAACATTGAGCACATTCGAATTAAATCAATTTAGGATGTAAGCAAAAACGACTAATGGCAAAGATAGAGTAAACACTTGTTCAAACATAGAAAGAAGGAAACAACCCAGCTAATATTTAGGGCCACAACCCTTTGGAATATATAGGAGCATCAAAGAACATGCTAGGGCCCAACAACATTTATAAACATCATTGTGAGGAGATAAACTACACAGATGACAGTTAAAACATATCAACATGGATATTGTCTAGCCAGTAAGTTGTTCCCATTGCCAATGACATTCTTTCCAACATATTCCTCTCTTTCTATAGCAATAAAATATGAACGCATCGGTTAGTTACAAATCTCTTTGGATGCAAACATCTATTTAAAAAAGATAAAGCTTAAATGGATACTTTCAATGTGAGCTAAGATTGCAAGGAAATGTGACATGATGCTCATGAGAATAAAGATTAAGGCTCCAAAACACAGACTCAACAGAGAAATGCAGATGAGAGGACAAATTTTCAGTGAAAGGAGAGACTAAAAACATAATCAAAGGCATATCAACCCAAGAGATATGTTATCAATAACTATATCACCAAAGGAAATAGTTGTTCAAATCAATACATTAACCACACAATTATAAACATGCACGAAACAAGCATTCAAAACCCAAGAAGAAATGTATACATAATTTGTTTCATGCTTTCCAATATTTTTATAAAGGAAAACTTCAAAATTATTTTACAACATATTAAAGATCTGACAAAAGCATCGGCAACCAAATATTCATATGTAGTATTGTTCCAACACCCTCTAATCAACAACCATTATACTGTTCTTATCTTCCGTACTTACCATAAAGTGTTGTAGCCATACCCTTACCATGTGATTCACAATGGACAAACGTAAAGCCTTAGTTTTGTTTCTAGTTTGGAGGAATTTTCTCCTGTAATTGGACGCATGACATGTTCTACATATGCAACATGAAAAGCCTGAAATCACACCCCATAAGCAAGCTTAGCATTGATTTCAGTACAGTCAACATAGTTCCTAATAAATCTAAGATAACCTCATCCCACTATGCTATCAATTTGGCACTCTCATTTAGGAAGTCCTACGAAACGTTAAGGATTAGAGAAGCAAGCCCCAGAGTCAACCTCCAAAATTTTAAAATAGAAAACCAACTTATGATGCTAAGCTAGTTTCATAGGCCATGAAAATTGAAATTACAGCTCTATGGTAGTCAATCAAGAGAAATCAGAGATTTGTTGCATAATAAAAACTGTTCAATAATTTTTTTTATGTTTGCAACCATTTTACTATACAGAAGATGATGATGTATCTATACATGCCTCCAATGGTTAAAAAAAGAACATAATTGCTCAACATTTCTCACATGTTAGTATCTGCATGATAAAGGTTCCCACCAAAGGCCATCTAGAAAGACCTATAATAAAAAGAAAATTAGTTGAAATTACATGAGAGGATTATTTAATATAACTTTAGAAGAGGCACCTGATACATAACCACAGGATGAGAGATATTTGGCTCACCATTAAATTTTGAAGCAACATATGGATGGGGAGCCACACATATTGCAATTATCGGAGGATGGATGCCATCAATTTGACTTGGATCCTCAACATTAAAATCTAAATAGAACTTCTCTATCTGACTCGTTCTTCCCCATTGACTCAAAATTTGAATGAAACAAAACATCTTAACTTTCACTCAATTTGATTAGTGTGTAAGTGTTTCCAAGTAAATGCAAGAAATAAAATTCAATCTCAATTTTAAATTTTCTAATGCAAGAAATAAAATAAAATTTGTCATTTTATCAAGAAAGATATATAGAAAAAATAAAAATACATATCAAGAAAAATAGATGAAGTAATATTCGATCTAAATGTTGAACTAGCAAAAAATACATTCTAAAAACTCTAACATGGGAATAACCCTGGGAATTTGATATGCATAAGCTTGCTTCATCCTTATAAAACTTTAGATAATTTTGATGCCTTGTTTTCACTTCAACATAAAGCATTACTATGTCATTTAGAAAAAATAGACAACCTAATATAGACACTTGAATCCGGGGATTGCCAACTCAAGTAAAATCTATACAGTTTGGATACCATTTTGCATTGCTAACTTATAATAATATCTTCCTAGTTTCTATGACAAGAGTTCAGATGCTCATTAGAAGTTATTACACAAAATTCCTCGATATCAATCGAATAAATCCTATAAATCCTGATTCCACTTAGGTTAACATAATGGAAGAATTTATAACAGATAAGTCGACTTTCATTAGCAATATAATATTGCCAAAATAATTTTTACAGAAAATGATTGGAGCTTCTTTTGAAAATGGATGACTTACTAGAATGAAAATTTAAACCAAACTAAAGTACAAGCCCCAGATAGAATTCATGACCATTACTAGATAATATTTCATTCTAAGTATTTTTTAGATTCCATACATTAAGAATATCAAGTGTCTAAGTAGATGTCATAGTTAAAAAGAAAATGTAATTGAATATAGCAAGAAAGTTCAAACAAAAGTGGTATATAAATGTACATGGAAAATTAGTGAAGATCAGTACATGTATGTCTAAATGGTGAATGTGTAGCATTTAGTTTGACAACAGGAATCTATCCAACCAAGTTCTATGTGGGCCAAGGTACCTGGAGACCTCAAGATAAAGCACTCCGAAAAACAACTCACTTCATGCTTCAAAGTTTTGTGCATTTGAATCATACCCCTAGAAATTTATTTCTTATAAAGTGGGTGGGGACATCTCAAATGGAGGTTCTGCACCCAATAATTATCCCGCTCTGCTCATTTTTTCTTGCTTCATGGGTTGCTCATCCATATCTCCCATTTATCCCATCAAACCAGCACAGATAAACAACTTAAACTCTATAGTTGACAACAAAGATTATTCTATATAGTTGGAAAGTTGAATGATGAAAATCAATCATCACATAGATTATTAAGGCTCCATTCTGCAATGGCTTGTTTGATCAAACTCATGTAATGGAAATCATAGGGCGACTGTCAAACATTGGAAAGAATCATTGCATTGAGAGGGAAAATATATACAGATATGACATGCCAGATGATTGAAAGAGCTACCTAAACCACGAAATGCCAACTCAGAACAGGTCAAACCTGCCGCAAAATCTCCCTAAACAATTACATGTACCCACTGCCATACCTATACATTTAGGAACGTTTCATACCAACTCCAAAGCCCCCAAGAGAAGGGAAGTACTAGGTATGAGCTGGCTAAACCCAGGTATGAATTGGCTAAACCAAACATTATTAAAAGATATATCTTTGGTGGGGAATCAAATGTCACTTTCAAAAATGAACTTGTTTTGAATAATTAAAATCCTCAATCAACCAAAATCTTCATGCCTTGACCACAATGAATAAAATACCTACCACAAACTACTGAATACAAGGTTTAAGATATTTCAAAACATACCAGCAGGTACAAAATATTGGCATTCAAATAAAAAAATTGTGTATAGTTACAAATTTGCAAACATATAAAAAACGCATTAAAACCAGCACAAAATCAGAAAAGGTCCTTAGTGTTACCCTCCATTTTGTATGGGTGTCCACTGGTGATTCTAATCACACTCTCCAGGGGTGAAGTTGTCATGATTGTAATCTTGAAATCAAATCTAGGCAGTTAGGAGTTGGTCTTCAAATTTCGATAGTTTATGGAGTGTAATAGCAGTGAGCCCTTTCATTTTTAGTTATGAGCACACTAGGAGCAATGTTGGGTAGTCCTATGGGCATAAACAACTCTAGAATCAAGTATGAGCATCAAAGGGACAAATCTAAGCACTTTAGGAGCATTCTGAAGGTCACAAAAAACAATAAAGCATCTCAAATCAGCTATAATTAGGCCAACTTTCAGATTTGGGCACATTGCAGCCCTTAAAGATGATGATCAATGGCAGTAGGAGGCGGTCTTTGCAATCCTGGCTGCGAAAATGAGAAATATGTGGGTGAAACCAACCGCAAAATCTCATTCATATGCCTTATAGTAGCATCCACATGAATTTTGGGCACAAAAATACCTGTTTGTGTTGTAAAGGAAAGTTTCCTATGGCTAGGGTTTAAGAGGCCATCAGCGTACTGGGGTTGAAAGGTGGATGCAAATGGTTCTGCAAGCAAATATAAACAAGATTCAGATATGAGAATGGTTCATATCTTATCCAAATGAAGGTTGATCCAAGCAGCCCTTCAATCCTCTTCTTGCTCCTCTCACTCCTCTTGCTCCAAGAGACCTGCAAAATGAATTATACCTTCCTCAAACCATTATGTCCACATATAAAGCAATGATAATCAAATAAACATGAAATAATGATCTGACTAACATCATCATGTAATCATAAACAGAGATTAAATCACATTGAAAAATTATTTGGGAAGAATAAGGACATCACATCTTTATTAATCTTGAAAACAAGTATAAGTATAATTCAAGTCTCCTCTCATGGACCTCCCTACCTCTATTTATACGCTTTATGAAGAGTTAGGGTCAAAGACAAAGTAGTTATAACTGAAGAAGTCAGTTGCATAACTACCCAAACTACCTGAATTTCAAAATACGTATTTTTTTGACATTTTCAGGAGGTGTACGCGGGTTGCAAAGACAACAGTCATGTACGTGAGGAGGTATACATGGGTTGCAATGCATACATTTGCGTATTTAAGGCAAATGTGAGTATTATATATAGCAAGTCGTGTACATACGCAGGTTTCCTTAAGGAAACTTGCATACACATAAAAAAAAACTCATTTTTAGGGTACTTCTGAGAATTTTCAAACTTTGGTGTCTTCTGGAAAGTTCTAGATAACTGAAATATATTTCCAATGGTGCAAAGATGAGGTCAAATGGAGTTACAAAAATCAAGATATGGGTCCTCCAAGTTAGGTGTTTTTTTTAGTGACTTTCATGAAGTGTCGACATGCGACAGAATCATGATAAAGTGGTCATAGGAAGAGATGTGTCATTTTGAGCTATAACAGATGCCCCCTAATGTATGAGGTTAGAGGGGAAGATGATAGCCTAAATACATTATAAAGGAAACAACTGAGTATGGAGAGAGTAGAGAATCCAAGATCAAAAGGATCGAACAAAGGTACCTAAAAGAGAGATAAATGTTAGAAAAAACTGATCTCTGGGACATACAAGTCCATATACAAAACATCTCCATAAATATACAGGTGGATCCAACATATGTATAACTGATGAAACTATCATGGTCGCTCAATATGAAAAAAGGCGCCATATCAAATCTAAAGGAGTCATGGCCACAAATGAACAAGGTGGATCCATGCTCAACAATTGATCATAGCCACAAAAATACAAGGTGGATCTATGTCTCGGCAAAATGTCATATAAAGTGTAACAAGGTCTTGCGCAACTCGGGAAATAGCAAAAAAATGACATTGCTACTGTCGACCCAAGGTCTTCAATCCAAACCGTCCAAAAGGTACAAATCCTAACCATGCGAATAAAGGAGTTGAAGTCGAATATGGAGGAAACTGTTTGATTACTGGTCAATGATGAGAACCATTAACAAATGCGAGGGAAACCACTGTTAATGAAAATGGTCCCCAAGGTACCTAGTACATTCTAATAAGTGTGGATACAAGGACTTGAAGTCGAACACTTGAAGAATCCATCGAGTAGGAGACATTAAGGTATTCCCACTACCCAATAGCGAGGGAAATTGCCACCTATGACTACAATCCCCAAGGTACTATCATAAAACTCTAAATCTCATTCCAAGAGCAAGATGTGTTGCAGTCGATAGGAAGAGATCCATTGGAAGGAGGGCATTAAGGCATCCTTCATCATCCAACACGAGGTAAGTCAAACACTAATTGGATCTGGAATTGGTACTGAATTTCATGACAAGAAACGATGAAGACATGATGTAATGAATGATACCAGGGAATGGCCGACACAAAAGGCCAAGGTAACTGCAGAATGGCCGACAAAGGTTTAATCCTTGAACAGTGAGCACGACACAAAAGTGACTTGGGAAGCTTTTGACACAAAAAGAACCAACGACACAAATCTACAATGTAGGATACATTGACAGATTCCCCATATAATTGGAAAAGAAACCAACCGGAGGAGTAAGAAACTTTGAATCGGGATAAGGCCAAAATACTAGGACCCAACTGTTGATAGAATCAAAACTGGTGCTTTGTTCAAAGAAACAAGACTTGCTACCATGATGTAAAAAACATGTAAATGAACTTCCCTTCCCATCTTTCTTGTAAAGGTTTAACGAGTCCAAGAAAGAAAACTCGGGACCTTCTTCATTTTTGGAAATCTCGAAGAAGAGACAGAAGAATGCTTGATAAAGCACTGATTCGTGGATTTTACGAGCTCGAACTAGTACATGCTCGACGGGGTTTTCATAGTTTATAAAGTCTAAAAACTCCAAAGAAGACTCCAAGGGGTAACTTTTTCATCCAATTTAGTCTCCTGAGGCTGAAAAAGTATAAAACAAACAACAGAAGGACTCTCTTAGCTTTTGAAGAAGTAAGGCACACCTTTTTCATACTTAGTCAAGAAGGTCTGAAAAAGGTTAAATTACCACCTACCTAACGCTCCTTCAAAAGAAGCATATAGCCTGATTTTTACGAGTGTGAAGGAAGGCAAGATCACTTGGAAAGATCCATTTGATTATGAGAAATGGGGATTACAACAATAAACTTGATGCTTTGTTCCTTAGGGTTTAACGAGTAGGACAAAAGACATAAAGTACACTCAAAATATTTTTCATGTTTTGGTCCAGAGCACAAAAAGGAGAAAACTAAGCTCATACTAGGGGTTCCTTTTCTGTAAATTTAGTCCCTCAAGTTTGGAAAAGCGATAAACCTATGCCTGAGAGTACTCTTCTCAATTCTGAAGAAAAGAGAGTGTTCCTTTCTCGTATTATTCCACATGGTCCAAGAAAGTGGTAACCTACCACCAATGTGGATGCCCATTCACATATTCTTAATGATCCTGAATGGACAAGTTTACTCGGCAGTCAAGTCTATTTTGAGGAGTCAGACCTGGGCCTAAAGAAACTCAATATCTTTCCCATGAAGTTTTAATGAGTCTGGAAAAGTCAACTCGTGGCCTCCTTACTGTTTTTAACGAGCTTAAAGGAGAGCATAAATAATGCTCTAAATGCGAGGAGACGAGTGTCATAGGTAGGCAAAACTAGTTCCAAGCGCAAGGACCAAACCTATGCATAATGCAAGGAACATGAGCAAGATAAAGACACTCAGGGAAAGTATCCTCAAGGTAAAGGGTGTCAAGTTGCAAAGGCAAAATGATACAAGGCTTAGCGACGATGAGAACAAAGATGAGGGCTTATACAATGAGCTAAAAGTGTGGAATCTGACATCAGGCTCATAAGCACGAGCAGGGAACATGCAAATGTAGTTATAGCTTGAAAAACAAGACAAGGCCAGTAAACAATTGTGAATCCAACTAAGAATCTTGTCTCCAAGAAACAACAACATCAGGATCATATTCAGAAGAAAAGTTCTGATACAGGTCACTTTGGTAGAAACACATGTGACTTTGCTATCTTCTACAAAAGGTGAAGTTATGGCCGAATCAATCGAAGAAGATTCTATAGCACTAAGGATTAAGGGTTTATAATTAGTAAGATCACCCTTAGAAGGAGAGCAAAAATAAACAAGGGAGATAGAGTCTGCAGGAACAAGCTCAGTATCACGGGAGTTGAAAAATTCATAAGAAAAATCAAACTCATCAGGATCACTGACTTGTTGTTTAAAGGAAGAGTCAAAAGACTCAACGAGACCAACATAAAAAGAAAGGTTAGGCTTACTAGGAAAATTAGGGTTAGACTTAGTAACAAATGAACCAGCATCCAATAGAAGGTCAAACTGTATCAAAGACTCTAGGAAGACTTAATCCGAAGGAAGGAGATCATCTGAGATAGGACACATGTCTAAACTTTCAAATGGATCGACAGAGTGGAGAGTAGGCTCCACAGTCTATATAGGGTGAATCACCTGGTCAACTGCTGGGACCAAGTCCTAGGAAGGTAGGCATGAAAATAGAGGCTGCTTCTCAGTAGCAATTGAACACAAAGGACATGAGGCCACATAGCTCACCCGTGGTAGGGTAGTGTCTATAGAAACATTGGGAATCAATAAAGGAAAGAATTGGTCTCTAGTTAGGTTAGGAGATGGATTAAGAAAATCCAACTGATCGATAGTGATAATTTCTTTGCCATGATTAAAGTACATCACACGAAAGAATGTTGACACCATAGCTTGCATGGAATAGACATAATCATGTCCAAGGAGCATATTGAAGTCCAAGGGGTTGTCTATCACCATGAAGTTAACTAAGACGGTCTTCCCACCCAAAGTAACAGGTGTTTGAGCAAGAATTCCCAAGGCTATACAAGTTCTTCTATCAAATGCCAACAATTGACTAGCAGTCCTCATAAGGCTAGGAGATCCCATGCCTTGCCAAGCACAAGCAGATAAGATACTAACTGAAGCTCCTTCATCAACAATACAACAAGCAATCGTGTATGGTTCAACTTTGACATTTATCTAGAAAGGTGCATTAGAAGGAAGGCGCAGCTCAACTAGGCTATCCCAATCAAAGGGAGAAATCTGAGAGCTTGGTGGGGGTTGATCCGAAGTGAGTTTAGTGCCCCCTTGTTCAGTAAGTTCTGAACTGGCAGTGAAGAAAATGCGACTAGCAGACACTTCACCTTCCAAAGGAAGAGTGGGATTGATCGACAATGGAATCGATTCAACCGCTTCATGAAAGTCACTCTCTGAAGGGAGAGTGGGATTGACCAAAGATGACATTGGTTCAATCACATCAGGATCACTCTCCAAAAGAAGAGTGGTATCGACCAAATCTGATATTGGTTTGACCACTTGATCAACCAAAGGTTGAGTAGGTTGTTGAGAATCTATAGGTTGTTCAGGAGAAGGAAATTCTTGAGTCTCGGACCACACTCTTTGCACCTCTGTGATAGCAGGGCATTGGTGAATAAGATTATCTCCCTCACATAGATTACAAGGGAAATTAAGTTTGCACTTCAAATGACTAGGTTTCTCAATGGTGTCAACATGAATAGCAGTGGTTGACTATTTTCTCTCAGCATGATCAACAGAGGTTGAGAGTTTTCCCCCAGCATGACCACCAGAGGCTGGATGAATGGGTCCAACCTGACTAAGAGAGGCTGGTTGTTGAAAAAATTTAGAATGTTTAGAAACGGGATGACCATGAAACCAAACTCTTCGCAACTGCGCAATAGAAAGGAATTTATAAGTAGGGTGGTCTCCCTCACAAAGCTTACAAGGAAACTTGGGCTTGTGTTTTGAACGGGCAGTCTTTTCAACAATGTCAACATGACTTGTTGTGGCTGACGGATTGTTTACAGCATGAACTACAGAGCTTGAAATACTACCCCTAGCATGACTTACAGAGGCTGAGAGACCGCCCCCAGCATGACTTATAGAGGCTGAGAGACTGCACCCAACATGACTTGCAGAGGCTGGAAGTCTAGGTCCAGCATGACCTGCAAATGTTGGATAGGAACCACCAGCATGAACAGCAGAGGATGAATGGTTAGGATCAACATGATTTGAATAAGTTGAGTGTGTGCCCCCAGCATGAACGTCAGAGGCTGGGTGGATCGATCCAACATGGCTTGCAAAGGTTGGATGGGGAGGTTCAACTTGAACATCAGAGGTTGAAGGGGTGCCCTCAGCCATGGGGGCTTCATTTGTTGACCAATATCCTATCACGTTAGTTCATATTGTGGGTTTTAAAATTACTAAAAATTGAACCAATATATTGCAGGTATTGGGGGGGATGAGGGGTTTAAGGTGGGGGTGGGTAGGTTCGTTTATAAGGATTGAGGTATAAAAAGGGGGAGGGAGAAGGTTTTAAGTATTAGGAGGGGGTTTCAACAAAAAGTGTTTGGGTCAATATCTCTAGAAATTAAGGGTATTCTTTAATATCCCACAATCGCACATGCTATGTGAGATGTTCACTAAGTGAAGTCCCCGTTCCCTCAGCATGAACTATAGAGGCTGAGTGACTAGATCCAACATGACCTGGAAAGGTTGGAAGGATCCCACCAGCATGATCAACAGAGGCTGGATGGTGAAGATCAACTTGACTTGCAGAGGTTGACTGCTTAGATCCAACATGACTTGTAGAGGTTGGATAGGTGCCCCCAGCATGAACTGTAGAGGCTGGGTTGTGAGGTTCAACTTGATGTGAAGAGGTTGAATGGGTGCCCCCTTTCTTATGTGCCTTCTTCCTATCCCTCCTTCTTTTACTCCTTTTAGACTGTTGGTTACTAGTATCAGTACTTTCACCGCATGAGGTAGAAGGAGTAGGAGAATCAACTATAGGTGAAGGGGAAGCTATGTTTTGATGCCCTTGATATAAGGAGCTTACTTGGGAAGCATTTGGGGCATTCAGGATAGTTGGAGTGGAAAAAAACCACACCAGTAGCCCTAGGGTGAATCCAGGAAGATTTAGGGTGGCCATCAAGGGAACACCAACATTCCCTGTGAGAGGAATAATACAAGGAGTTCCTAGCATGGGGATCTATTGGATGGTGTTCAAAGGGGTGATAGCCTTATTTTCAAACTAGGAGACAAATTTTGAGGTTAACATGAAACAAAAAGTGCAAAGCACACACCTAAAGGAACACTAAGTACGGACAAACCACACAACACTCATTAAAAATTCCTAAATACAAATAGATAAACAGGTATAAGATATGATTTCCAGAAGAAAGATGATAGACAGTTACTTGGCGTCCCTGTAGATGTTCTTAGGCATAAGCGGAGGAATCACCCATCGCCCTCCCACACCTTCTACCGGGGTTACCTTCCAATCCTTTCCAAGGTCAACCAGAAATAGCCTTTCGGTGTACCTGTATATGAAACCTACATGTCAAAGAGACTAAAGGATACCTTAACTCTATCGACAGTTTGGGGGGGCAGTCCCAAGACTAGTTAATATGCATGGGTAGGGTAGAAAATCCTGAAACCCTGTCTAAGACAGAATCCCTATATGTGAAAAAACCTTGGTCTACGCTTTGGCAAGGAATCATAGGGTTATCTCCTCAGTCCAAGCCTCCACACGGCCTCGTGCTTAACTCCCATTTGAGAGGAGCTTCCCAGATACAATCAACATAGAAGAGGATTTACCTAGTGATTGGCCAACTACGTCTGAAATTTAATACTTGTGGAGAGTTAAAACTCCCTAATCCACAAGTCTAGCCTGAGCTAGTTGGTGTATGACCCTATAAAATAAGACTTACTAATAATTTTTTAAATTATATCGTTTATTTTAAAAGGTTGTTTTTAGTCAGAGGATAAATGACGTGAAACTTATGTGGTATTTTGACTCAAAGTTGAAACAAAATGACCAAACAAAGAGAACTAAAATGCAAAAAAGAAATAACTATTCTCTTTCTTTCTTCAAATAGAAACTTGAAAGCCACAAAAAAACAAATTCTTTTTATTTTTTTCAAAAACAATGATATGTCATGCAATCTAGACTAAAAACCTAATCTACATGCATATAAAGAAAACATGTGTTTTTTTATTTTTCTTTTATTAATGCAAAAGAAAAACATCCTATCAACTAATGCAAGCAATTAATGTAAGAAAAGCAAATAGTCAACTACTCTACACCCCACAAACAACCGCTAGGTTTCCCTAAAGTTGGATATAACCTCTCTTGGAAGGAAGGATCACAAAAGTAAACAAGCCAACAACTTTGGAATGAAGAGATTGAGCAATAAGACTGACATAAACAAAGGTCAAGAAGTCCCAAGTATCAATCTAAACCTACAAACAGAGGCTGCTCAGTACCTTGTCCAACAAGGTCAAGCCAAAGAAGGAGGTGGGGGGGAAGGCAGCAAAAAAATGTTCAAAGACTTGAAAGAGACTTACAAGATAGAAAAAGAGAACATAATAGAGATAAAACAACCTCTCAAGAGTCATGCACATGTAGAGGACCCTTGAAGACCCTACAAATAGCCCTCAAATCACCCAAAAGCCCTAAAAAATGATGAAAGAACACAAATTCAGGTGCATACACGGGTTGCCTTAAGGCAGGTCGCATATGAAATGTGATTTGAAGGTAGTGCAAGTCGTGTATACAACACAGACATGTGACTGTTTATCCTGAAATTTGCGTATGGATGAAAAAAAGCACAAAAGGGTAAAAAACTGACCTAGGAAGGTAGAAAAGGTGTTCCAAAAGACTCAAAAGGTGTTCCTAACTTGTAAGAAGGACCTGAAACCTTACAAAAGGTTGGAAGAAATATAGAGAAATCCCAAATAGATGAGGCTCTCCCTAGTATGGTTGCCAGCTCTGTTGTAAAGGAAAGTTTCCTATGGTTAGGGTTTAAGAGGCCATCAACGTACTGGGGTTGAAAGGTGGATGCAAATGGTTCCGCAAGCAAATATAAGCAAGATTAAGAGATTAGAATGGCTCATACCTTAGCCAAATGAAGGTTGATCCAAGCATCCCTTCAATCCTCTTCTTTCTCCTCTCGATCCTCTTGCTCCAAGAGACTTGGAAAACGAATTATACCTTCCTCAAACCATTATGACCACATATAAAGCAATGATAATCAAATTAACATGAAATAATGATTTGACTAACATCATCATGTGATCATAAATAGAGATTCAATCACATTGAACAATTATTTGGTAAGAAGAAGGACATCACATCTTTTATTAATCTTGAAAACAAGTACAAGTATACCTTCTCTTCAAGTTTGTGTTAAATTTTCATATGCTAAGCTAGATCATTAGTATTTCATTTCAATTTCATAACAAAAGCATATAAATAGGATCACTGAAAGATAGACAAGCACAACCATACAAAAGGAACACAAATATTTATCCTAGGAAAACCCTAAAGGGAAAAACCCAGCAAAAACATCCTCAATATAGATGCCCCAAAATGTAAAAGATAAAACCAACAAGGAGATCAAAGCTTGATCCTCCTCCTTCTCCAGCAACTTCTCTCTCCTCCACTAATGCGCTACAAAAGTGAGAGTGTGTGCTTCAAATGAGGAGCGCTACACCTCTATTTATATTCATCTGTTCACTTAAGTTAACTCATCCGACATGTAGGATCGAGTTAAATCATGTAGGCTCAAGTTACACATGCAGGCTCAAGTAACCATACTGGGGTGCTAATGACCCACCTTTACAATTAGAGGGGACTACCTCATGACTCTTATTAGTTATTTCGATTAGAAGCATCGGGGTACAAAGTAATACAAGTGGTTCTCTTGGTAGGACCATCGGGGACCACAACAATACATATAGAATATTCTTCAAAGTTACAATATTTCAACAGTTCGGCAACTCACGAAACCTTGATCTCATTCTGCTGCTTCTCTTTTCCAAGGAACTCGGCCTCCAAGCTCTGCAACACAAGGAGAAAGCTTCTAGGGAAAAGGTGTGGGAAAAGAGAGCTCCAATTCCTCCAGCATAACAATGCAAAGATTCAAGTCTCCTCTCATGGACATCCCTACCTCTATTTATACTATTTATGAAGAGTTAGGGTCGAAGACAGAGTAGTTACAACTGAAGGAGTCAGTTGCATAACTACCCAAACTATTGGAATTTCAAAATACATATTTTTTTGACATTTTCAAGAGGCATACGTGGGTTGCACAGACAACAGTCACGTACACAAGGAGGTATACACGGGTTGCATTGCATAAATTCATGTATTTAAGTCGTACGCAATTATTATATATAGCAAGTCATGTACATACATGGGTTTCCTTAAGGAAACTCGTGTACACATAAAAAAACTCATTTTTAGGGTGCTTTTCGGAATTTCCAGACTTTGGTATCTTCTGGAAAGTTTTAGATAACTGAAATATATTTCCAATGGTGCTGAGATGAGGTCAAGCAGAGTTACATAAATTAAGATATGGATCCTTCAAGTTAGATGTTTTTTCAGTGACTTTTAGTGACTTTCATGAAGTGTCGACATGCGACGGAATCATGGGAAAGTGGTCACAGGAAGAGATGTGTCATTTTGAGCTATAATAGTTTGATAGTAAAAAAGGGTATGAAGCATCCCTATTTCATCATCTTGGGCACCCTTGTGCACTTATCCATCACCGAACAGGCCTACCTCTAAATTTGGGCCAAATTGGAGGGTTAAAAGGCAGTTTTGGGCATGAATAGCCCTATGAAAAGTGATGAACAACAGAAAAAAGGCTTTGAGAAATGTTGGGTTGAATTTTAGGGTTGAAGTGACATTAAGAAACAATTTCAGGCATAGATATGGACATAAATAGCAGACTTGGGCACTCCAACAACCTCAAACCTTCATTCTAGGCATAAATAAGGGTTGTTCCAACCTCCTAATCAGAAATTTATAGTAGTATCATGAATTCTGGGTTTTTTTTCTGCACAAAAGGGGGGTAAACAAACCTAAATAAAACAAATATCATTTAATTTCAAACCCTATAAACCAATTTTTATTTTTCTATAGGTTATTCTCGTTAGTCTCTTAAAGGAGATCAGTAACAAATAACAGTCTTTGGTGGCTTTCCTTGCAATCATAGGTCACAAAACAACCCTAAAAATCTCTGGACCTATGCACAAGAGAAGTAACAACCCCAGTTGGCCCTAAAATACCATGTTTGTTCTGCATTAAGGGCCCCTGTGCATAAAATGGAAGCCTTAAAGAGGGCCAATTCACCTTGGTGTACTAGTTTGTTGTTAGAGGAAGGCCTTCTCTCATTATTTGAGGAACATTCACCCTTGGAGACACATGCATAAGGGTAGTATTTAGCCCTACTAAAGGATAAAGTCATCATTTGAAGTGTGATTACACTCTTTTATACACCATTTCATGAGAGATATTACATGCTTGTTGGTTACTCATTTAGCTGGTCCACTTGGAAGGTTGTTCACATGGTTCATGCCCTATTTTGTGAAGAACCTTTTTGTATTTGGAGGCTGATTTATAGATTGATGATTTTGTACTTGGGTGGCATCTAGGGCCTACAAAGCAAGTTGTGTTTTACTCCAAATAGTGTTATGATCTATAGGAATCCTACAAATCTAATTGTATAGACAATGAAGTAGGTTTAGAGTCTCGATGTTTATATTTCTAGGTTAATTTTTTTTTGAATTTAAGTGTCATGTGTGTGACCTATGCAGTCCCACATTGACTTGGTCGAGTTAGTACAGATTGGGCCGAATTGACCGTTTTGTTACCGATCCAGTCGATTCATACCCTGACTTGCTTGGTTCGGTACCAAACTTGTCACTCGAACCGTTTCAAAGGCCGAGTCAGCTCGGTTGGGGGTCAACTCGGCTGACTCAACCAAGTTTGAGTCTGAGTCACGTGGCTCATTGTAATATTTTTATCGATCAAGGATTATTCTATATATTTTATATATGTGTGCAAAATTATTCTTACAATCAGTAATAAACAGGGGATGTTTACTACATTTTGATAGTTTGATAGCTGAGAAATGTTAGTAATTCATATTGTGAGTTTGAGGGAAAAATATAGAGTTATTGCTTTCAACTTTTGATGCCTTTGAAGTAAATTTCACTACAAACTGAATATTTTACATGAACAGAATGGAAAAAGCATAAGAAAATTACATACATTTTACTTTCATTCCCTTGTATTACTTCATTACATTCTTTTTTAACAACAATATCCATGGTAGAAAACTATAGAGGGTAAGCTCTCAAAATTGTAGTAGGAGACAGTAAATATTAGAGTGGAGATCGACCGATTAAAACCTGAACTTGAAAAGGTAGCTCTTGATGTGTTTTCATACTGGAATTTTAAATGTTCTAAACATTGGCATGGAATGGTTTTAAAACCACATACTTTTTTCCCTGTGCAGTTGAAAGGACTTATTTCCAATAGAAGCAGGAACATAGAGAAAATTGAGAAAAAAATCAATGAGATAATGGACAAAATCTACAAATATTAATGACAAAATATTAATTGAGCTAAAAGTAATAAATTGTACCTTCCTTTTTTAGTTCGGTGTGTTGTCTTTATATTTTGCTGAAGTGTGCAGTACATAAAACCTGAGGTAAATTCTTCCCATTCTTACTACCTCTCTACCTTGATTTGTTCATAAGGATCCTCAATTACTTTGTATTATAAATTCATCTGTGATGATTTATTTGTGGTTGCAACTTAGACTTTATTTGCTGAATTTTGTTTCTTGTGACCATGGCATGCATAGATTTTGCTACATGTTTTGCTTGATATGCTAGGTCTGCTATTTTTTAATACGTATACTCTATTGGTCCTATTTTGTGCAGAAATATACTAACAGGTTTCTTCTAAACTTGTTACTCATTTTTCTTGTTTTATTCATGTTGTTCCAAAGCATTATGTTTATTTGTTCTTTCACATGTATTTTGAAGTGACTTTTTTTGGTTATAATTTAACCATGGAGAATGTATACTTTATACAGCACGTGCCATATCAGTAGATGGTTATAGACCTACCTTTATGACAATCAATGGTATCATCTATCTCATTCAGGTAAAAATCAGTCATGAGAATTGACATCTACACTATTATAACAATATGTTATCCCAGATTATATTGAAATTCAATATCCAATAACAGTTGAAGCAAACAAGAATAAAAAAGTATCAGTTGTTGCAAACACAAATTATAAATAAAAGAACGTTGTTTCCAAAACAAGACTAATTTCAAACAACCAAAAGGTTTCATAGCGATAAATGGAGAGCACTACACAAGAGTGGGAGGTGAATTGACACAAACCAAAATTAAATTCTCTTAGAAAGTTTTGAATATTTTGATGAACTTTTTGGTATGGATATATTAAAAATAGAAAGCTCAAGGATAACAACAAATTTGAAGAATTAGATATTTTGAAGGAAAATTTCTCTCCAATTAAATGCAGATAATAGTTTATGATTTGCGGCTTTATTTAGTCTTAACAATTAATCTGTAATACTTTTTTTGATGATGTCGGATTCTTGGGCTGGCCATGTAATTTACTTTTTAGGAGGGAATGATACAAGCCCTGTGAATTACCTACTTCTTGTTTGGTTGAGGCTAGTTGTTTGTAAACTGATTGGCCCAACTCTTGCTAAAGAGAAACATTTGTTAATAGATAGAAAGCTGCATACAAGCCACCCTGTCATGTTGGATAAAGAAGGAAATGAGTGAAGATATGGGTGCAAACCTCTCGTTGTATGACAAAGGATAAAATGAGAAAAAAATCCAAATGAGAATTAGTTCATTAGAGGAAAACAACCAACTAGTGAGGCTAAGGAAGTCACCTGGAATGTAACTCAACCGGTGAGGATTAGTTTCTCTATGATGCCTATATTAGTCCTATTACTCGTTCAGGAGTTTCCAGAATTAGTGTCCAAGATGATATTATTATCATTTAATTTTTAACTTTATTTGGTCACATAGACCAATAGGCTAAAATGATGTTTAAAATTATAATTATCTTTATTGTGATGTTTAAACCTATACTTATTGATAAGTAATTTACTCAAGTTTTGACACTATAGAAGACAGTTTTCACAAAACATAAACAATATAATATGGGAAATTAAATCCATGTGTGATTCTGATCACTCTTGAATAGGGGGTGAAACTATTCTTGATAATTCCCTAGGATATTTTTCTACTGTTGGAGGTTAAAGGCAACAGTAAAATACTGGTGGAGCATGTGATGGACAGTTGTGAGCATGTTTTAGGATATTCGTGGAATCCTCCAACCTTATAGCCCCACCAACATCATTTATGGGAATTGTTTTTAATCTTTCCACCCTCTAATGAGAGGTAAGAGATATAATTCCTAAATAGGGGTTGGTTTTGAGGAACTATATGCTAAAGTATGAAAAGTTGTCAAAATATAAGAAAAGAAACAGCTGGAAGATTAAACGTGGGAAAGGACGCAAATGCAATGCAATGCAGCAACAATGACCCTCACCTCACATAGAGAGTGAGAGGGAGATTCAGGGGAAGAAAAGTTCATATTTTAAACTATATTATGAGCACAGTCTTTTCATCTTTTCCATACCAGTATAAATCCATGCTAAATAAATATTTCTTCTACAGAGAGAACTTGTTTTTTTATAATTCCAAATCAAAATTATTTAAGCAAACATAGATTACTAAGAAAACAAGTACCCATTCTTTAGAAAACTTGCACAAAATCCAATATATATGACAAACAATAACTATTAGTAAAGAAAACTTAAAACCAACATATTAAACCCAAGAAAATAATACAAGAAACAGAGCTAACCAATCCCTCAAAGGATCCAACATAAACAACTACTACTATTATCCATCAAAGCTTAACAATTATATACAAAATCTCAATAGATGAATGTAGACAAGTGAGTATAGCACTAAAAACTCTAAAAAAATACCAACAAAGCTTATATTCCTTGTTGAATAAATGTTAACTATTACAAAGGACCCTCCTCATATATAAAGAGATTTGAGAGGTTAGGGTTAGGTGCAATCCCTTTGGTCAAAAGAGAATTGACGATTTACAAGATACTTGTCACTTTTGGAGAAGTGGCCATTTTTCTAAGTCAAATCACTTTCAACTTCCTTCAAAAATATATTTTTTCCCTATATGAAAAAACTAATATTGTTTTGCTCAAAAAGTTACGTTTTGAGAGAAAGAAATGGATTTGACAAAATCCTTTGAAGATAAAATTTGGAGTCCATGTCATCATTTGATTTGGGATCTGTTCCCTCCATGGCACTTGTGATGGCTAATTATCAATTGGATAATACAAAATATGGAGCTGAAAGGCCACAAAACTGCTATCAATGGCTTCCAAGGTGGTTCAAGTCATGGCACTTTCATAGGGACATTCATCTATGCCTCAGAGGGAAATTTGTTCTTACGAGTGTACCCCGAATCATTTATAAAACTAGTCTCAAACTAGGTTCAAAATGGGAAAAATGCCTCTTGGCATGAAAGTTGTTCTATCTAATATACCTTTCACAAATTACCTAAAATTGAAATTTCCTAAGTTCATTATAAATAAATTACAAGTATAATTAACTCATTGCCTTTTGTTTGGTGAAACTCGAGCTAAAATTGAGTGAGTTTTGGCCTCCAGAAAGTAAACAATAAAGGTTTTTCCGAGGGAGATGAAATCAACATCTAAGGTCATTATTTAAAATTTATGGGTGAAAACCTAAAGAAACTGTATAGTACTAATATTGACTTCTCCAGATCAAATGGGTCACTTTCAAAGTAAAAAAAATCAACTTGTAAGGGGCCTAATAATTAACACACTTTGCTAGCTGGATTATGGACCCAAAAAAAGGTTACTAGGATTTCTTGAAATTTCTTGGTTGAATCTTTGAGTCGAACCCTGTATATTTTTTCCGGCCTCAAAATCCGAATGAGGGAGATATGGAAATTTTGATTTAGGCATTTTGTCAAACACTTAGTGGACAATTACTTGGTTGAGGAATTTTGTCAAACAATTAGTAGATAGCCACCTACAACTCTTCCTTCTCTAAGTTCCTTTCAAGATTTCAAAAGCTACCAGAAATGAAATCAGACCCATACACATGGAAAGAAAAACGCCCCAAGGGAGTCTACGTTTTCATAAAAATACCCAAATCATGGGATTTGGTGTCGCAAAAAATGTTTTTGGAATCAAAATGGGGGCTCCAAGCCCATATGATATGGATACTTTCCTCCACGACATCTCGGCTGGGTATTTTATAAATAAAATTGGAATTCCTAATTGTTTATTCAACAAGAGTTTGAGAGGCCATGTGCCGTTATTGGTGAGTCAATGTAAAAAAAAAAGGAATCGTAAGTCAATTCAATCTTAGAGGAGACAAAAATAATGTTTCCACCAAAGTCTAAATGAAAGGAAACTAGAAATGCAGTTTGGAAATGAGGGCAGGTTTATTACCAGGCACGTTATTGTAACGCTAGTTCCTCATTCTGGAAACCCCAAGTGAGTGTATCATCCAATTTATTTTCCAAGCAAACTCCTGTACAATATGAAAACAACGAGTAATTTAGTGAATTGTCGAGTTCTTTGAAAGTCACTCAACACAGTCTACTCAGTTCTTCGAAATTCACGTCTCAGCGAGGGGTCACAAGTTTTTTTCCATAGACATAAAGGAACAATTAAATGAAAAAAAAACAAGACATTGATTTGGTGAGAAAAGAGAAACGATTACAGCAAAATACCCGATCAAATACATCTCTCTTAACCATCTTGTTCCAAAAGTAGAGGCAAGCAAGAGCTACTAAAGCTATGAGAGCTGCTGCTATTATATCATGTACAATTTGGTTCTATGGGAAGCTAATAGGAATAGTGAACCCATGATTAAGCCATGCCAAATCCATCAAACTCTCGGTTTTTGTAGAGCAGGTCACATGTCCTCCATTCTGAGAGCATCCCACTTGAAAGCCATCCATAATAGCTCTAAAAGGACTACCTTGATAAGTAAAAACCCACTAAAATATCTTGCAGATCCACTACTAAAATGGTTGATTGTAGAGGGACCTGAATGATTGTTTCAAACCAATTCAGATGAGGGAGTTCATTATGGGATTTCATGCACTAGATGCAAAATACATGCTAAATAAATATTTCTATGTTTCTTCTACATAGAGAACTTGTTTTTTATAATTCCAAATCAGAATTATTTGAGAAAAAATGGAGCATGCTCACTCATTATAGGGTACTCACCGATTTGGGGGCATTTTGTTAGCCTCTGTCTACCTCTACAAACCGTCTGCCTCTACAAACCCTTACCGCTGCAAACCCTCCTCTGCATAAACACACTTGACCTCTGGCAGCACCTCCAACAACCTCCTCTATGTGACCTTCGACAAACCTCCTTCGTGTGACCTTTGGATGTGGAGGTATATTGTATCGGCTCCGCTGTGAAATTATTGATTGGGTTCTTTGTTTCGCGGGGAAATATTGTGTCTGGACGGTTGTGGTTTTATATTTTGTTTTTTTTTTGTGTTATTATATTATATCATATTTTATCTATTTTTGTTTTGTTATTTTTTTATATTTTATTTTATATATATTTGTCTTTTGTTTTATTATTTTATATTTTATTATTTGTTTGTTTTGTTTGTTTTATATTTTATTTATTTTATATATTTTACTAGCCATTGAGATGTGACTTGACCCTCGAGTCCCCAAGCAATCTAAAGTGTGACAATGTGTCAACAACTACGTCTATAACAAAAAAGAACAACTACTAGTCTACTACTAGGCCTGAAACGAGCTCAAAACTTTGTGCCTACTACCTATGTGAACCTCGCTACCAATGTCCACTCTTTTTTCGTCAAAATGAAATTTAAAAGGCCGGTTTGATGATTCCTCCTATACAAGACTTCAATTCTTTCATGAATATCATTGACTCATGACAACTATAAAAAACACTCGATGTCATGCAAATACAAATAATGGCATGTAGCTAGCTGGATCACAAATTGTGCAGAGGTCGATTTTTGTAGTGCTATAGAGAGGTGTTTTTGCATTGCATTGATATGATTATGTTTTTATTATGTTTATTGATTACACATGCTTATATCCAATTCCAAATGAGGTCCATAAGCAAGCTAATAAGTTTATGAGCTTCAGTAACACCACAACATTGAAATCAAAACTAAAGTATGTTTTTTATGATTAATGAAGGGATTCAATAATAGATAATATAATACTTGAATGTAAATTTGTTAGATTCACTTAGGCATTAGGTTTTCAAATTTTCAATAAGGGATGAAATAACAACTCTTCCTAATTCTATTATTATTGACAAAAAAAGAGTCAATAGGATTGAACACGTTGAGTACATCCACTCGCACACAAATCAAAATAGTTACTCCAATATTTATGTAGAAACCCCCTTCAGATAAAAGGTAAAGATACACAACACTAAAGGAAATTATTAATGTTTAAAAATGAAATTACATTTGGCATATCTTTTGTATCAATTTTCTACAAATGATCTTTCATGATCTTTAAATATCATATACTAATCAGGTGATAAGGAATGTAAAGTGTTGTATAATAGAGTATATTTGGAGTCATCGAATCACTCATGTATACCACATGATTGTGATAACTAAATTATTGAAGTACAAAACCACATTAAGGAAACACCTAAAACCATATTAAATTTATAATTGCATTACATCAGGTTGACCTTAAATTACTTATGCCTAGTGTTGAAATTCCCTAACCCTACACTGTTAAGAACAACTTACGATAGGAAGGATTTACAAACATGATAAAATTAGAATTATGAAGGAGACATTAAAGCTCATCACCACTCAATTACAGTTTTTTTGACTTCTAGCATAGACCAAATCTCTAAGAACTTGGATTTATTTTAGGGAATTTGTGAAAATATCGATAAATTGTTCATATTTAAGATTTGAGTGACTTCAATTAGTTTAAATGCATAGAGCATATTGCGATTTCCCTATGAAGTTCTAGTTTGGTCATATGAAGTGTTAACTCTAAGAAAATCAATTCCATACTAGAAAGTACCAAGGGAAAGGATGATATAGCCTAATTAGTTTGTGTGATGATGATGATGCTGATGGTGATGTTGATGCTAACGATGATAGCCATATTCTTCATTAGCATCATCATAATCATCACCATAATTATCATTGTCATCATCATCATCATATTCATCACCATCATCGTCATCATCACCATCTTCATCATCATAATCATCATATGCATCATCATCATCATCTTGATCATCATCAACATCACCATCTTGATCATATTCATCATCATCGTATTGATCGACATCATCATCGTTGCCATCATCATGATCATCATGATCATCATCGTCATCATGATCATGATCATGATCATGATCATCGTCATCATCATCACCATAACCATCATCATCATCATCATCATCGGCATCGACATCACCATCATCATCATCACCATCATCCTTATTATCATCATTAGCATCACCATCATCATCATCATCATTATCATCATTGGAATCGACATCACCATCATCAGCATCATCTAAGACGACAATGAGGATGATCACGACGATGATGTTGATGATGACACTGATGATAATAATGATAATAATGATGATGATGATGATGACGACGATGATGACGGCGAGGATGAGGATGATAGCGACGAGGATGATGATGATGATGATGATGAGGATGATGATGATGATGTTGCTAATGATAATGTTGATGATGGTGATGATGACGATGACGATGATGAGGATGATGATGACGATGACGATGATGCTAATGATGGTGTTGATGATGATATTGATGATAATGATGATGATGATGATGATGATGATGAGGACGATAATGACCACGATGACTATGATGATGATGATAAAAATGATGATGAGAATTAGGATGAGGATGATGATGATGGAAACAAGGAATGATGATGGCGATGAGGATGAGGATGATGGCGATGAGGATGATGATGATGGAAACGAGGATGATGATGATGTCGGTGATGATGATGATGATGATGATGATGATGGTGATGATGGTGATGGTGATGGTGATGATGGGATGATGATGACGATGATGCTAATGATGATGTTGATGATGATATTTATGATACTAATGATGATGACGACGATGATGATGATGATGAAAATGATGAATATGATGATGATAAAAATAGTGATGATGAGGATGAGGATGACGGCGACAATACAAATAGAAAGTAAATGAAAAGTGGTGTAAACGGAAACACACTATTGGGTAACAAAGAAAAAGTTAAGAGCCTAAATTTCCTTTGTCATGGTCATAAGAATATTAAGTTAATTATAGTGTGATCTAACACATTAGCACATACTACATCGCATCATCAAGGAATCAGCCTCACCACACGCATAAGCACATAGTTGGGGACACAAGGTTTGTTGATTTACAATTATTTTCAAGGTTTATTTTTCTTGAAGATTAAGTACTTTTGGCGATGATAATTATGTATGGGACTACTATGTGTGACAAAATTGAGAGTTACATCTGACACATAGCAGTCGAATATCCTATGCATAGTCGTCGAATATCCTACACATAGCCGTCGAATATCCTACGCATAGCCGTCGAATATCCTATAGCCTAGTGTCAGAACTCCAATGACATAGCCATCGCAAAACCTACGCCATAGTGTTAGAAATTCAACAACGCTAAAATAATTTAAAAGGATCAGTACTTTTCATCATTGTTGTTCGACACATTCATACGATACATTGGATGTCATTAGATTCTATCATCAGATTTCAGGTTCAAATCATTTTGTGGGTATCTTCCTCTTGCCATCAGTTCCTAATCTATAGACTGAGATTCCAACTCATAAATATTCATTCGCTCTTCTTCTTGTATCAGGATTCCACTGAACTTTGTAAATGTAGGAGGTGTAGGTCTTGCTGCAAGAGATGAGACGAACACTTTGTAATCTAGAAAAAGACCTTTTAATGTGATAGATACCAGATTAGTACTAGATACTTCTTCACCTATGTCACCCAAATTATCTCTGAAGTCTTTGATGCGGGAGAGGTATTTATTCTTAGTTTCATTCACATCCATCTTGATAGACAATAATTTGGTCTTTAAAAGTGAAATTCTATTAGAGTCAGATGTCTCATACAAACCTTTCAGTTTGTCCCATGTATCTTTAGACATCTTGCAATTTCTAATGTGAGGTATTATATTGTCTTTTATAGACATCCATATCAACAACTTTGCTTGGGTTTCCCATGAATTCGAATCTGAGATTGACAAAGGATCCATGGGATTTTGTTCATCCCCTTTCATCCCCTTTCACTATTGGCCATAAATTGAGAGCTTCATGTACAGTAATTATCTTGAATTTCCAATTTACATAATTCTCCCCAGTCAATTTTGATCCTTCAGTAATATATAAATCGGCCAGAGACATGTCCACCATTTTTACAGAACTGTAAGGAAAAACGTTTTAGCCAAACATGAAAAAAAATGTGGCTCACCTCTTTCACTGTCAAACCAAGCAATAACTCGGTGCGTTTGTCTTTACCCAGATCCAACGCCTTTCAAAATCACCCTAATACTAGATCTAGCACGAGTCAAAATTGCTATAAGGAAGGAGCACACCAATGCTTTTTTCTGCTGATTGATAGGCACTGTCGACACTCTGAGTTTGTTGGTGGAGGCGTCGTCGGTGCACCGGTGGCTATGGGAGAAGCGCTTGTAGGAAAAAAATATAATAACATTCAACAAAAACATGCAACAGATGGGGATGCTCACATGTGGCTGACGTTGAAGGATGCATGTAATGGACATAGACTAAGAAATTGAATTAGCCGTGTAATGTACAAAGAATGCTTAGATGTGGCCGGTGTTGTGGCAAATAAAAATTGAATTGGAAATGAGGCGTTATTACAACAAGTAATAATTCTCTTCTCATAAAAAAATTGATGAACAATAAAAAAAGTTGATGAATGATCCACATGCATATCTCACAAGGCAGCCTACTTTAACAAGCACACGCACAGGAAACCTTCACCAACATTTTGACATAGGATTTTCACTCAAAATTCCATATCATTCCAAGAACTTTTTTCTCCAAATAATCTAACTGATTTCCAAGAAACCATGACTCCTGCTTGATGATAGTAGATGCTAACTATCTGATAGCATCCTTCTCTGGAATGCATACTCACACCCAACACTCAATCATGTTATGATTTCAAACTGCAGCTTCTCCACGGAATATCTCACACAACAAACTCCTTAACCAATTTCAAGTTCCCTTAGATAGACCTCAACTTGGATCTGATACCAAATTAGAGAAACCAAGGAGGAAACCAACAGAGCACAAAGGACCGCTCAGACACACAGGAGGATAAACACTATGACTCATTGAATTAATGAAATGAAAGTTACATATATAGAAAAAGACAAGCTAATATAGATCCAATAAATGTGGATCGGATCCTACAACATGGGAATTGTTCAAAAAAATAAACTACACATAGAAAACATTAACGAATACATAGGCTGCATTAAATCTAACATGTATAAGATAGAAAATATAACAGAAATGGCAAAACTAGACGCAACTTCAACAAGTAAGTTTAATAAAGAAAATGTTGTTGGTCTCTTAACAATAAATAAATCTATGCAAATATTATAAAACTTTGACTGTAGATTAGTAATCTATACTCCTACTCTAACAATTGTTTTTTTATTAAAAAATACAAATTATAACAAGTAAAAAACGTTTGACTATAGATTAGTAATATATATTCCTACTTTAGCAAGTTTGGCTATAGATTTCACTAATCTTAAGGTTTCAATGTTTTGGTTTGTACTTTTGAAAGGTATAGATTGGAAAAAATTTAACTTGAGTAGTCTATTGCAAACTTTAGCCTTTGGACTAAGATTTAGAGTTTTAATGTTTTGGTTTGCGCTTTTAGTTGCGATATTTCCATAATTGTCAATGCCATTTTTATTTTGGTAGCTAGTTATGCATAAGAAATTATTAAACGTTTATTGCAGACTTTAATTTAGTCTTATGCAGTAAAGGTATCTAAAGTCAACAAATCATATTATGGTATTTGAGCATACAAACATAGTTTGTGGAATCTAATTGAATTGAACTGTATACAAGGGTAATAGATCCACAATTCTCAACTATGAAATGTAATGAAATTGAATTGTATACAGGGGTAGTAGAAACACAATTCTCAACATATGATACTAGTATAAAGGGGAATTTGTTCTATTTTTGGATGAGCAGGAGAGCACATTGCTTATTCTTTATTAAATATCTAGATGTAGTAGTAGACTCTTTATTAGATCTCTGCATGTACTAGTAGACCAAGAAAAACATAAATGGCCACAAGCATTCATTACAATTGAAAATAAAAGTAGCAATGAGAAAACAAATTTAGTGTTGTTAAAAACAATGATTGGCAATGAGAAAACAAATGCAGTGTTGTATAACTCAAATTTATATAAAAACAAGTAAATGCCCACACAAGCATTTATTACAATTGACAAGTAAAATTGTATTGGCTAAGTTAAAAATACCAAGAGGAATGATGACTCTTAATAATGCATTTATCACAACAATGTACAGTTAAATGCAAAGAATAATTATGAAAGGCCAAGAAATCCATCCACCCAAAAGGGACTATTAAAGGGATGACTGTAGCTCTTCTATGCTAAAATTTAGTTGTTTTATGTGCAACTGAGTGGAGAAATTTCACGCCTTTACTAATCATTTGCTACACATGCAACTGCAACTCCTATCAAAACTTCAAAATCCTATGCATGCATCTTGTTAATATTTGATAAGTGCTACAGAGTTGTACTGAGGCAGTGATGACTTCATAAAGACTACATTCAGTTTGCTTTTTGCTAAACGCTGATGCAGTGCTATCATCAGTCTTGTACATTCCTTGCATAGGAAAAAAGGGAGAAAAAACCCTAAATGCAAGTGAGACACATATTTGTATCATATACTAAAATCCATATGGAAATCGAAAGACCACTTTAATATTTGCTTTTTTTTCACAACATGGATTCTCCATCTTTATATTTTTTTACAGGGTTTTATAAGACTGGGATAGTAATAAAAAACCAAAATGAATTGAATACATAACTTACTTGAGCTCTGTTTTAGAGTAAGATGAATGGAATTTAAGTATAACATTCTAGACATGTGTCTTTTTCAAAGTGCATTGAGAAGTGTAGATGGTAGCAGAGGAAAGCATTGATGGGTGAAACTTTACCATCATGTGTTTTGCATCAAGGTTAGTTCCATAAAAAAGAATACAATTTTTTACATCTACATTAGGTCTTTCCTCTTCATGAGAGCCTGCAGCTTTGAGGAACCAGATAAGGAATTTATTTTCTAATATGTAAAGAAATTCATGTACCTGCCACCAAAATCAAAGGAAACAAAGTATGAGAAATACTGTGGAGCATGAATCAAAATATAGAGCATATTTTTTTTAATAATTAATAAGAACCCACCTTTTGAGCCCAAATTTCCTCATACTTGGAAGCTAGCAGCATTGCAATGGAACCTGCTAATTGATAGTTGCTCCTTGAGATGAGTTGAATAGAAAGATATCCATAAAGAAGATTTGTGGTTAGATACAAAGTCTCTGGAATCAATCCAAATCTGTAATGTACCTGCAAATTCAGGTGCCAAAACGAACTTAAATGATGATTAAATATAGAAATATTTACTATAATTGGGGTTAACATAATCGTTAGCAATGTACATATGTTAAGAAGACACCATATATAAGTAGAGCACCCAACTCAATTAACCAATTCGTTAGGGCTGCTCTCATTTTTCCATTGAACTCTTATTTTCTGGGCATATAGTATGGCACACAAATCATGTGCTGAAAGAAGAAACAACAAAAGCTACAAATTTCTAAATCCAATTTTGTGTTTGAAAAGCATCCAGTGAAAGAGATGAACTGAATATACCTCTATTGTTGTGATAAAAATTATATATATTCTCAACATATTCAACCACTGCAATTGATTATCAAGGTCTCAATTGGAAAGGGGTCCTCCTTCGTATCGACCATTTCATCATTAAATGAAAAATAATGTAAGGCCTAAAATCAAAGCTAATTAGATTATCGTGGTATGTCAAGAAGATAGTTTCTGAAAAAAGGAAAAACAAGAAAGAATACTTCAATGGTGTTCAGAAAATACAAAATTTATTGAAAAGAAAAATGCATCATGAACAACTTACTACTACACTTTCGGATGTAAGAGTTGTTAATGATTAATGCTTCGTTATCAGTAACTTGGGCTTCTCTTTATCTCCTACAATTCAAACATTGTAATTTTAACTATGACTGCATGCAATCATTCACATGCCAACAAACTAATATATATAATATTTGATAATTTGACGAAGCTCAATCGTCAACAAGAGGCAAACTTTCAAGCTAATAGAGAAAGAAAGCATTATCAATTTATCACCTTAATCATGTGAGCAAAGTGAAAGGAAAACATCACCACTGTACATGATATGTGCAAAGGCATTATAACCCTACAAGCCATGTGCAAAGGCATGGTTAGAGATTTATCTCTTGATATGAAAATTAAAAATGTCAGAAAAAATGAGTATTATCTGCATAAATGGTTGAGTAGCTGAGAAACATAAATAATTTGCACAACAATAGCTACCGAATAGACAAATATGAACATTAGAATTGTTATTTAGTAATGTAACACAATAAGTTCCTTTTCTAATTACAGTTGCAGTAGAAACGAAAGTAATTGCACATGCAAAGGTTGGCTATATGTTCTTTCACAGATAGTAGCAAGCAATGAAAGTAGAGGTATTGGATTAGGACAGTCCTAGGATGGTTGAATAAGCATAAGTTGCATTCTTAATGGAAGTAATGGTGTTGTTGAAGGATGCATAGGTGTCTCAATTACAACTTGATACAAAAGGAGATTGTGCTAATAAAAAGTAATAAAAAAAGCAAGTAAACATAAATTATGAAGGCCAAATGAAAAGGTACAAATCATGTGCATGTTAAAACAAGAAAACACAATAAATAAGTACATGGTAGGAGTGTATGTTGTTGGAGTATCAACAAGACGATCACAATTAACTAGAAAAAAATAACAGAAGATATTTAGACATATAGCATAAAAAACAATAGCAAGCAAATGGAAACTTAAAAAAATTATAGTATACTTACATCTGTATCAAATGCATAACATCATCCCCCTATAGCAACAAAGGACTGAGTTATTTCACAAATGAAGGAACCATTATAAGGGTGATGTTGATCATCTGTTAACACCATAACTCGTTTGATATGTTCAATGGGGGATTGGTTTCCTTGATACAAACACGTACACATAATTTACATTAGGAAAATATATAAATATTACTCACTAAAGATGTTAAGCATAATGAAGCAAAAGAATTGGAATGTAAGTGCTAACGAATCACAAACACAAATATATCACCTTGAATGGGCCTTCAAGGATTCTCATAACATCTTTTAGACTGTCTGTCTTAATGTATTGATTTGGAGGTAAAAAAATAAAATAATGTATTTATGGACAAGAGGGCTTGAATTTGCATTTGTAACTTTGAAAAGAAAGACAAAGAAGAAAAATAATGGATTGCATATACCTATTTGTTGGTAACAGTTTCTGCATCCATATTTAGAGACGAGGAACTGAACAACTTCTTTGCAATGAATTGGTGGTAAGAGGTGATGATGTGGCCAAGTGAAGTAGGTGTAGTTCTAAATGGAAAAAAAAAGGACTGAAAAATTGTATTAAAGGTAATATTTACATACCATATTGTTGTATTTTGGAGATGATAATATTAACATACCATATACTGTCTTGTGGAGACCATTTAAAACGAACTACTCATAAGAACGACAACATTGTAGTTGCATAAAAATGGAGGGAAATTATATGTACAAATATAAGAACATGAAAATGAGGTGTTTTAATTGTTAAGTTGAAATATGTGTAGGTATCACCAGTTGCAGGAGGGATTGAAATAAAGGAAGAAAAAGACACAAAAAGATGGCATTAAAAGTCACACTATTCAGAGCACGTGAAGATAGCACTATTGGTTTAAAAAAAATACGTTTTTTTCTCAATTCCTATTTTGAACTCTTCAAGATCGCTTGTAAATGGAACATATATAGGATGATGCAGTGAACAAAACAATAATACAAAATGAAACCAAGCATGTATCTGAAAAAAACTAATGATGATATATAATAATAGCATAATTTCATGAGTTAATTTGATAGCAACTAGATCATGAAGGTCCACAATATTGATTTGAAAACAACCAAAGTGAATAAAAAAATAATATGAATTGTCTTACCAATTGTACATCTAAGCAATCCTTAAAACACTTGGATAGAGAAAAATTAATAAATACACATGTCATGTAAAAATATTGACAGTAAAATTCTCACATGATATGAAGGTGAAATTTTAGATGGCATTAAAAGTCACACTATTCATACCACATTAACATCACACTGCTGGTTTAAAAAAATACGGTTTTTTGCTCAATTCCTATGTCCAACTATTCAAGAGCCCTTGTAAATGCAACATATATAAGAAGATGCAGTGAAGAAAACAATAATACAAAATGAAACCAGTCATGCATTTGACAACAACTAATGATGATATATAATAATAACATAATTTCATGAGTTAAGTTGATAGCAACTATAACATGAAGGACCACAATATTTATTTGAAAAAAACGAAAGTGAATAAAACAATAATATGACTTGTCTTACCAATTGCACATCTAGGTAATCCTTAAAACACTTGGAGAGAGAAGAAGTAATAAATACACATTTCATTCAAAAATGTTGAGAGTAAAATGCTCACACGATATGAAGGTGAAAGTGCTTTTAATTAGGTATTTACTTTTTTAATGCAATATAATGTAGTATGCAAATAAGCATATTCTGCAGTGGTAAAGTTGAGTTACACCCATAGACGTTTCAAAGAGTAAGAAAACTATGTTTTTGAAATGTAAACGATAAAGTGAGGATAAAAATCCATATTAGTAGACACATTTAATTTATACAATGTTTATAGAGAGAGGGATGTGGGGCATAAAGAAGTACATGAAACACATGTAGGGAAAAGTGGCTGTAAGGAAAGGAAAACGAGAAATGCACAAAATTATGAGCAACAAATCATATATGTAGGTGGGGGAATGATAACGACAACACCATTTGCATTTTATTTGTGAAGCAAGATAGAGTTTATGAATTAGCAAGTCTTGATGGGCCATGCACATAGTGTCCCTTTCATGCATATGGATCATGCATGGAAGGAAGGTTTTTAGATTTGATAGACGTGTGATAGTCGGGTGGATGTATTCAAGGGGAGTGTGGAAGTTGTTTGGAAGTGTGCTTATATTTGTTGAAGTGTTGCTTGTTGTTCCTTGATATGTTGGTAGAAGTTGGCAAGGATGTTGAGATATTCGATATCCATCTTTGTTGTTGTAGGGCTATAAGTGAAAAAACACAACGAAACGTTATAATATTTATGTCTTAAAAGCATATAAATGAAATAAACGTAAAGGAGAATATGTGAAATAGAAGTTGGTTGATTTTTTTGTGTTCTTGAGTGAACATGTAAGACAATGGTTGAAACATCTTTATTTTCCTATATTTTATGTGAAAATAAATGAATAAAAATGTGGAGGAAAGTGTGCTTTATTTAAAGAAAAAAAGAACAAAACATGAGTAGAATGTTGTTCAAGCCATAGATGGCAGGGTTCAAAATATTTGTTGAAAAGTACACGAAACATACATGTGTTTACAATATGTAGATTGAATTCACTAAATTCGTCCACCATCAATACGTTTAAAAAAAACTTGTTGCCTATATTATAATGCTTAATGGAGAATATCATCCAAGCAATTTGATCCTCGATTGCTGTTATATTTTTATCATTTAAGCTAGCATTATATTAGGATCTTTAGCTGAGAGAATAACAAACACAACAATGAAACACAAGAGACAATGGACACAATATTTATCCTCGGGGAAACCATAAATGGAGAAAACCCTGCAACTTCCTCAGAGATAGAATCATCACCAAAAGTAAAACCCCAAAATAGTAAGATGATCTCTCGACAGCAGTATCCTCTTTCTTTCTAGCCCTAGTAACTTATTCTCTCTCATCTATGCGCTACAACTGAGTGTGAGTGAGTGTGTGATAAATAGAGAGGCTCACTCTCTATTTATACCAATTCCTGACTTGACAACAACCTACTAGGGCTGACTTCTCTAGGAGAGTCTAGTAACCCTAGTGCCCCAGAACTGCAGGGACTTTAACCCTTGAACAATAGGAGGGTTACCCACAATGACTTGGCATGAATTGCTTACATTATAGAACCTCCTGATAGGAACATCGGGGCATGACATGACTCAAGTATATTACAGACACATCTTGGAATAAAATCGGGGTACAATACATAAGAAATATAAGTGAATACATTCTGAAGTTACATATACATCAACACTCCCTCTTAACTAGGAAGGTATTCTTTTGACACAATTTTCAACACTGATCTTCTTCTCTGTATTGACTGGATCATATCGTCATATTCATTTTCAATTCATCTTCATCTTCAAGTCATCTTCATCTTCAAGTCATGTTCATCTTCAAGTCATCTTCATCTTCAAGTTATCTTCATCTTCAAGTCATCTTCATCCTGATCTAGATCATCACTCGATTTGGATCATCACCGCTGGATCATATCTACTGGATCGTCATCACTCGATCTGGATTATCATCACTCGATCTGGATCATCACTGGGTCATCATCACGGGTGCTATCTCTTGATTCTTCTTGTCACAAGAAGTTCTACACAGCCAACCCTTTTTCATGCTGGATGTACATCTATAGAGCCAGTCATTTTTCATACTAGATGTATCATCACAGAGCTAGTCCTTTTTGATACTAGATGTGACATCCACACAGAGCCAGTCCTTTTTCATACTAGACGAGTCTTCACAGAGCCAGCCCTTTTTCATACTAGATGTGGAACACACACATAGCTAGTCCTTTTTCATACTGGATGAGTCTTCACAGAGCTAGTCCTTTTTCATACTAGATGTGGAACACACATAGAGCCAGTCCTTTTTCATACTAGATGTGGAACACACATAGAGCCAGTCCTTTTTCATACTGGATGAGTCTTCACAGAGCTAGTCCTTTTTCATACTAGATGTGGAACAAACACAGAGCCAGTCCTTTTTCATACTAGATGATTCTTCATAGAGCTATTCCTTTTTCATACTAGATGTGGAACAAACACAGAGCCAGTCCTTTTTCATACTAGATGAGTCTTCACAGAGCTAGTCCTTTTTCATACTAGATGTGGAACACACACAGAGCCAGTCCAGAGCCAGTCCTTTTTCACACTGGATGAGTCTTCACAGAGCTAGTCCTTTTTCATACTAGATGTAGAATCCACATAGATCTAGTCCTTTTTCATACTAGATGTGTCTTCACAGAGCTATCCCTTTTTCATGTTGGATGTGGAATCCACATAGAGCTAGTCCTTTTTCATACTGGATGTGTCTTCACAGAGCCAACCCTTTTTCATGCTAGATGTGGAATCCACATAGAGCTAGTCCTTTTTCATACTAGATGTGTCTTCATGGAGCCAACCCTTTTTCATGCTGGATGTGGAATCATCACATACATTTGACAATGGAAGGAACCAATCCTCTCACCATGTCATAGCTCTTACATCCAACCATGGAAGGAACCAATCCTCTCACCATGTCGAAAGGGCATAGCACTTACATCTAACCATGGAAGGAACCAATCCTCTCACCATGTAAGAAGGGCTTAGCACAGACACATCACTTCCTCTTGGGAGGTATCTCGATCTGGAGAACACCCATCTTCACCCTGAAGTACTCAAACTTCACCCTAGCCAATGGATTAGTTAACACATCATCTATCTATTCGTCCGTTGCAACATACTGGAGCTTCACTGCTCCTCTCTGCACCATATCCTTGATATAGTGATACTTGATCTCGATATGCTTCGACTTGTCATGGAACACCGGGTTCTCGGACAACTTCACACAACTCTGGTTGTCACAATATATACAAGTAGCATCTATCTGGAGATCAAATAAATCAGACAGTAGCTTCCTCAGCCATACTGCCCCACAAATAGCTGAACAAGTTGCGACATACTCTACTTTAGCTGTACTCAGTGCCACATAGGATTTCTTCCTGCTAAACCAAGAGATCACACCTGATCCCATACTGAAGCAACACCTTGAAGTTCTCTTCCTATCGATGGCACTGCCTACCCAATCTGAATCAACATAACCTTCTAGGTTAATCTTCTAATCAGTCTCATACTTGAGCCCATAATTAGCTGTACCCTTCAGGTACCTCAGAATATGATTTGCAGCAATCAAGTGAACATGTCTCGGATCTATCAGGAAATGGCTCAAGGTGTTCACAGCAAAGAAAATATCTGGTCTTGTGTTTTTCAGGTACATCAAGGACCCAATCATCTAATGATACATCGTGGCATCAACCGACTCAGATGAAGCATCACTTAATAGCTTCAGGTTTGATGCCATAGGTGTGGTTAATGCCTTGTAGTCCATCATCCCAAATCTCTTCAAGATCTCTACTGGATACTTCCCTTTTCCGAGGAAGATTCCATCCGCATTTTGCCACACCTCCATGCCTAGAAAATAGTGCATCATACCCAAGTCCTTCATTTCGAACTCGGCCACAATCTATCTCTTCATATCATCAATCAACCCATCCATACCTGTTACAAACAGATCATCTAAATACAGTAGGAGCATCACTGGATTGCCATCTTCAACCTTATAGTAAAGGTTGGAATATGATTTAGTCTTAGTAAAGCCAAAAATGGATAGAAAGCTGTCAATTCTACTGTACCATGTCCTGGGTGCCTGTTTCAAGCCATACAGGGCTTTCTTTAATCTACACACATGACATTCCCTATCATGTGTCTCAAAACCGAGTGGCTGCTCCACATACACTTCCTCTTCCACTACACCATTCAAGAAGGCAGTCTTAACATCTATCTGGTGCATCTTCCATTTCATCACTCCAGCTAATGCAAGTACTGACCTGATGGAAGTGTATCTTGCTACAGGTGCAAAAGTTTCTTCATAATCTATTCCTTCTTTCTGGGAGAAGCCACGAGCCACGAATCTTGCTTTATATTTTTCTATGCTGCCATCTGCAGCATGCTTGATCTTGTAGATCCATTTGGAAGTCACAACCAACTTCACTTCTGGTCTTGGGACAACATCCCAAACATCATTCTTCATGATCGAATGATACTCTTCGATGATAGCATCCTTCCATTCTTTCCTTTCCGTCGCTTCCTCATAGTTGGAAGTTTTTTTATCGATGAAATCACATAATAATGCTACATACCCAGAGCAAGACCTGGTCCTCTTTATTTCTCTGTGATTATCTTCTGGAGCCCCATATCTTTCTGCACCTTGGATAGCTTCTTGTACCCAAGCAAGTTTCCTCTTATGAGGATTCTTCTCTTGAGGTGGATGTAGGTTCTTGAGGTTCTTCAAATTCTCGATCTTCTTCTTGAGTTTCTTCGTTCATGGTTGTGTCATGAATTCTGGGTGCTTTTGTTTCTTCCGGTTCTTCAGCAGGTCTCTTTCTGGATTTATTGTATGCTGAGTCTTTGCCAAATGTCACATCCCTGCTGATGTCGATATTCTGGAATCCTAGGAATTATATTCTGTAAGCCTTCGAGCTTTCAGAGTATCCCACAAATATACCCTTCTTTCCTGAAGGATCTAATTTTGTCCTCTTCTCTTTCGGAATGTGTATGTACACTGGACAACCAAATATTCTGAGATGGCTGACTTCTGGTTTCTTTCCGAAAAATACTTCTTCAGGTGTCTTATTCTTGAGTACTCTTTGTGGAGTACAGTTCTGTACATACACCGCTGTTCTTGCAGCTTCTCCCCATAGATGCATGGGAAGATCTTGATCATGAAGCATGGCCCTTGCAGCTTCCATGATCATCCTATTCTTCCTTTCTGCAACTCCATTCTGTTGTGGATTATATGGAGCAGTTAAATCCCTCTTAATCCCTGAATCTTTGCATAAGTATTTGAATTCAGTCGAAGTGAATTCTCCACCATTATCTGATAAAAAAATCTTGATCTTCTTTTCTGTGTGGTTCTTTATCAAGGCTTTGAATTCCTTAAACTTGATGAATAATTCATCTTTGTTCTTCATGAAGTATATCCATGTATTTCTAGAAAAATCATCAATGAAAGAAGCATAGTATACATACCCGCTTAATGAACTGGATGACATCGGACCGCATACATCAGAGTAAATGATTTCCAAGATTTCTTTTGCCTTATTCTCGCTACTTGGAAATGTCTTCTTTGTGTTCTTTCCTTTTGCACATCCTTTGAAAACACCATCATGTTTTGTTTGCATTTCTCGAAGACCTTCAACAACGTTTCTTGTAAGTGGTAGTGCTCTGTAATGCACACGTGCAAGCCTTCTATGCCAAAGTTCATTCGGTTTTACTGAGTCATGAACCAAATATTGTTCTGGTTGGCCCTTCAATTTGTATAGACCTCCTTCTTGTTCCCCAATCACTATTGCATCATCAAAAGTATTTCCCTTTGGCCACATAAGAACTTGGCCATCTACAAAAGCAACCCTCATTCCTTTTGCATCTAATGCAGATATGGAGAGGAGGTTATTCTTTAGTCCTAGTACAAACAATACATTTTTCATCTTCATAGACTTTCTAGAGTCTATCTTATAGGAGGATTCACCACTACCTTTTATTGGATACTGGTAGTCATCCCAAAGTTTCACCTTGTGAGGTGACTCATGTTCAGATAGTTTCACAATTGATTCTTTGAATCCTATCATATGCTTGGAAGCACCACTGTCCATGAGCCAATCATTGCTTCCATGTGAGATAGTTCCCATGAGAGCGAAGATCAGCACATATTCTTCCTCACATGAAGAATCATCACTTTCTTGTTTGATTCTCTTTGTGGAAGGTTCATCATCTTCTGCATCATGAGCATGATGTCTTCTCTTGTTTCCTTTCTTCTTCTTTGATTTCCCTTTGTTAGGGCAGTATTTGGATATGTGACCTTTCTCATCACATGCATAACATCTAATGGTAGACCAATCTCTTTTAGAGTGTGAAATCTTACCTTTGGAGTGATGATGGTCCCTTCTGGTTTTCCTGGTATGAGTTGTGAGAGCTTGATCTTCACGTCCCATATTTTCTTCTTTATCTGCTATCCGAGATTCTTCTTGAGAGCATTCTTCCCATAGTTTGCTGAACTTGACTAACTTCTTTTTGGCACAGATTCCTTGAATGAAAGAGTCCCATGCCGTAAGAAGACCATTCAAGGTGGTCATCATAATATCTGCATTCTCCACTTCTTCATCTACTACTTTCAGCTGTTCCTTGATCTGAGATACCCTTGTAAAGTAAGACTGGATGGTCTCTGCATTCTGTATCTTTACATTCTTCAGTTGGTTTCTCAGAGTCATCTTCTGGTTTATGTTCTTCCCTTCAAACAGTTTGGTTAGGGTATCAAACATGTCTTTAGGTGTCTTTAGGGAGGACACCTGTGGTATGAGGTGATCCTTGATTGAATCATAAATAATCCTCTTATCCATAACCAACTTATTCTTATGTAAGGCCTTAGTCTCATCTCCCTCTGGAACTGGAACCTCCTCATTGATATAGGAGTCCAACTCATTTTCTTCCAGGACCAGGGAGATCCTATACTTCCATGCTTGAAAGTTATCAGCTCCCTCAAGATTTTCATCAATATTGGTATGATGATACATATTAACTGAGAACCTCAAATGGAAATACAAAATATTTAGATCTTACCAGGTCACGATGTTGGATCTGGATTTGGAGCTAAATTTTTGCAGTGCTGGTTCAGGAGCAGATTAGGGTTTGGATTTTTTGGAGTACTATCCAACAAAATGCTTTGATCTTGATCTCTAAACTTCAATTTTGAGGAGAAGATCAATCCAAGCCTAGGCTCACTAAAAAATTCCACTTCTGTGGAAAGCCCTAATTTCCAGCAGCGCTGTTAGGTCCAAAACTGAAAAAGCTCAGAATTGGATTTTGCTTCAACAGAAAGATGCACCCTAGGGAGGAGTGTTAATCAAACCTTCTTTTGCTGAAAATATGTGGAAAGAGATCCACAAAGTAGGAAGCCCTAGTTTCCGCAGCTGCATAGTGTCTTTTTCTCAGGTTAGCTCTGATACCATGTTAGATTTTTATCATTTAATCTAGCATTATATTAGGATCTTTAACTGAGAGAATACAAAGCACAACAATCAAAAAAAAGAGACAATGAACACAATGTTTATCCTTTGGGAAACCATAAATGGAGAAAACCTTGCAACTTCCTCAGAGATAGAATTATCACCAAAAGTAAAACCCCAAAATAGTAAGATGATCTCCCGACAGCAGTAGCCTCTTTCTTTCTAGCCCCAACAACTTCTTCTCTCTTAGCTATGCTCTCCAACTAAGTGTGAGTGAGTTTGTGATAAGTAGAGAGGCTCACTCTTTATTTATACTAACTCCTAACTTGACAATAACCTACTAGGGCTGACTTCTCTAGGAGAGTCTAATAACCCTAGTGCCCCGGAACTGCGGGGACTTTAACCCTTAAACAATAGGAGGGTTACCCACAATGACTTGACATGACTTGTTTACATTATAGAACCTCTCAATAGGAACATTGGGGCATGACATGACTCAAGTATATTATAGACACATCCTGGAATAAACATCGGGGTACAATACATAAGAAATATAAGTGAATACATTTTGAAGTTACAAATACATCAACAATTGCTTTATCATTCATTGGAACATTCTATGATTTAGGGTTATTCTTATGGCGTGAAATCATGCATTATGTATTATTTATGTCACATTGTTAATATGGTAGTCATTGCAGATATGTTGATTATCACTTTTGGTATCATGTGCCAAAGATACTATATTGTGTGTTTGCAAGGGATGTTTTTTTGTAAGGCATGAGTATATTAACCTGCATGAAAATATTGGTCCAATGGCAACATTGCTCTTTAGATCAACAACAAATCCTAGGATAGAGTTCAAGGATAGCGTCCAATGATCAATATGTGGAGCAAGTTCAGGGCATTGGAATCACCTAGAAATGTCCCCATGGGCCATCATCAAATGGAATTGTTCAAAAAGGTAGATTTTAATATTATGTGTTTAGTAGAAGGTGTTGCATATACCTACGTTTCAAACTCCAAAGAAGTGGTTATGGGATAAGTTGGAAAGGGTCTCAACTCTATACGTAATTCCTCATTATAGTCACAAAGAGGATTTGGATAGAGATGTGAAAGGAGGCCAAAGCGTCAATGGTTTTTTCTATGCCTTGAACCATTGCCATTATGGTGTAAGACTATGTATACATATGAGAGTCTTGCATAATGGTTTGTATTATCTGATAAAGGATAACACACTTTCACAAACAAATATTTGATAATAAAGGATAATTTCTAATTGTGTCCATAATTAAGAGGGCATGTAGCTAAGTGGTAAGAGTGCATGGCGAGGTTAAGCATTGGTTTTGATTCCTAGGACCTAACATGTCCAAAGGTTTCACACTATTCATGGTTGTCTCTAAATGGATTATTAACTGGTATGAAGACCATAAAGTGTATAATTGTGATAGGAAACTTGCATGCATGTTGAAGAGTACCAACATTGAGAACCATAATTTAGGAAATGTTGTTTTTTTTGAGGAAGTAAACCACAAAAGTCCAAATTTATTCCATATATATCTCTAAAGGAAAGGTGTTTAGTTCTTCATGTACTACACCTGAAAGAGTATAGGTATTATGAGACATATTTTTTATAGTGTGCATGTAAGATAATGATGTAATGTAAATTGTATGGTAGATGGTGATAGTCAATACCAAGGTAAGTGACATTTTGTGCACGTACAAACAGCGGGAGATAGAAAAGTGAAATAGATCCATGATTGCAAGAGGTTTTATTTTATTTTTTTATTTTTTCTGGGGGGTGAAAAGCAATGGCAAGGTGATTTTGTATTTAAACAATGAGAGCGGGAATAAAAACTATATATGAAACAAAAGAATATAGATGTTTTGTGTTGCATGTATAAGGGAGATAAGGAGAAGCAATGCATGGTATAAAAAGATATAAGTAAAAGAGTTTAGGTTTGTTAATGGACCCGAGCTGCAATAGATTTAGATGCAATTAAACTTTCCTGTTTCTTTTTGTGTTGGACACACGCGTTATCTTGCATACGTCCATATCGAGCAAAAGAGAATGTTGTAGTTATGCGTAGGTCAACAATATGTATTACTCTAGAAACATCAGTAAATGTAAGGCCTTGTCCATCAATGTTTACAATGTCAATTGTTTCCTTTTGTAGTGTCATGACTTATGCCATCAATGTTACCAATGTCAATTGTTGCCCCAAGCCATGTGAAGATGAAGTTTCCTGCGAGATCCCCTCATTACAGGTATAATTGAAACATAGTTGGGTTGGAATTATCCCATGGTGGGCCCTTGTAGTGGGTAAAATTAACAACAACAAACAAAGGAAGGTTGGGTGTAGTAGTAGTAGTAGTAGTTGTGTTGTAGAGGATTGTAGCAACTTGGCCAAGAGATACATTAACAAGGCCTGCATCGACCCAAAGGTTTGTGGTAAGAACAACTTGTTGGCCAATGGAAAGTAGAACGATTATAGATAGTTGTTCATATTCTTTTACTAACATTGACTGTTTCTTCCTTATTTATGACAAACGATGTGCAATTGGAGAGTTTAGGTGTTTAAGAATTTGTTTGTTATGGAAGGAAACATAATTGTTAATTGAGAAAAAGTGGGTGGAATGTTCAAATGTTTGGTTCTCATGTTGCGAAAGAGAAAATGATGTCCTTGACATGAGAAGGTTCCAACCAACAAGAGTTGGTGTTGCATTTTGGATGTTGAGAAGGAGGATTCATAATGTGTTCATAATGCAACTTGAGCAGGGTTGTCTCCTTATTGACAAAAAATTGTGGAGAGTGTTACAAATGTGTTGAAGCTACACCATATGATGTTTCCATAGGATGACCCTACATATATGGGGATATCTTTGACAAGGGAAAGTTGTCCAAGGTCACTGACAATAATTATAGAGCAATCGCCAAAAGGACAAGTTGGACGTAATAGGAATGATTCACGAAGATGGGCATCAATGCTGGTTAAAAGGTTTCAGCCAATGAAGCTCATTTCATCAATAAGGATGTAACATATAGGGCAAAGGAATTCTTGGAGGTTAGCAAGAGCTTGGCTCTCAAAAGGTTGAACTATGGTTATTGGGATGCGAAGGCCAAAAATGTATTGTAAGTGCATATATGTTAAAGGCTGTGAAACCAATTGTAGCAAGTAGAAGAAGGGGCGATGAAGTATTCTCAGATGTTGAATGAAGTGTATATTGCAAGAAAACAATCAAATAAGATCTCCCTATGCGTACAGGTCTTTGGATGACCATTTTCAAGGGGTTGGTGTTTGTGTGTTGTCTATAGTGGGACATAACAAGATCAAAGGAAGTGAGTTGAGTTGGAGATAAGCAGTTAGGAGAAATGGATGTTGAACAGGGATGCACAGCTACTTTGTTTAAAGAATGGTTCACATCAATGAATGAGATGGATGATTCTTGCAAGCGTAAAGGGATATGTGTGTGGGCCCAATTATGTTTGGTGTCAAAGTCATGATGACCAAGCATGTCAAGGTCATCATCTTGGATGTTGTTGGAAGGGTATAGGTGAGAGAGGATCTCCCATTCAGACATTTCCATGGAGGAGGGCCAATGAGATTCATGAGGGGGAGAAATTTCAGAGTGAGTATCTGGGGTGGTGCAGGGTGGAGTTCAACATGCTAGGCAGTGTAATTGTAATGAAAATACTCCCAAGCCAGAACTATTTCCAAGTATGTGCATCCAATGTCATGTGTTAATGCATGAAAAGGTTTGTAGAGGAGAAGGTCACTCCAACAAAATTTGACATAAAGAGGGGAAGTTGAAGGAGGGATGTCAAAGAAGCGAGGAAGGACACACATGAATTTGGGAGTTTTGTGGGGCTTTCATTGGAAGGTATGCCTACAAGAAGAGTAGGTCCAAGAGCATGCAACTTCAACAAGGGGAAATTTCTCAAGTGAAGGAGGTATTTGCATGTAAGCAACAATGAAGGTGGGTGGTGGGGGAGTGTTTGGGAGGTCTGGTGAGACATGCTTGAAAAAAATATGGGAAACATTGAGAAAAACAAAGGATTGATTGAAAATGGTCAAGAAGAGTTTCTGGAACATATGAAACATTTCTTGTGCTCCAATGTATCGATCAAAAACAATTTTTTAGAGGAGTTTCCGAATCGGAAACAAGATCACCTCTTCTTAAGGGGAAGCATGTGCACTATGTGAGAGCATATCACAGTATATTTATGATTTATTCTCTGATTTTGATGCACACTTCAAAATGTATGTGAGTATAACATGTCATGAGAGCATAGGTTGACATTCAACATTTTCTCTGCATATTGAAAGCATGGAAGAGTTGTGTATGTTTAAGAGTTCGTTATCCCTAGTTGGGATGTATGTTTTTTTCCATTACCGTCAATGAACATAGAATATTTAGCATGCATCTCAAAGGGAAAACCATAATGACATGGAATAGGCGGCCTTTTTTTATGGAGGAAGGAGGATTCATTGCATTTTGTGTGTCGTTGAACATAATTGACAAGGGCTTCATAGTCATTAATGTGGCTTGCTTCAAGTATGGATGATTATTCAACTGTGCAAGGATCTTGCTGAGATGCTCGATGGAATTCAGGGGTTAGAAGGTGTGGGGGAGGGGGATTCCATGCAGTTAAGAAGTTATCAAAGTATGTTTTTGCAGTAGCCACTACAAGAGAATCCTCCCAATGAAGGTTGTCCATAATGGGTGCATCTTCCAACCAAATGAAACCATGGATATTGAGTAGAACCTATGTGATTACATTCATACCTGAAAAAATAAGGGAAGGAAAAATGAGGAATCAAGGTGAAAGTAGCAATTGTGAACTAAACTAAAAATCCAATATAGGAGAAGAGGCAAACCTACACCAAAAATATTTTGTGTGGAATTCCTTTTGAAGAATTTATTCAAGTAAGATGGTCAATATATGGTGCATAGATAGATATGTAATATGTGGATTGGCTATAATGTTCTGAATTCTCCATTAGAATTGTGTAGAAAAAGAAGTTGGATGGAGGCAAGGAATGAGCATGTGAAGGTCAGACCATTTCATGTCAGTTGCACTGAGGGTAAAGAAGAATGTTGGGATACCAATTTGTGTGATCATATCATATATTTCACCCCTTTTTTTGTTCCAAAATGAGTGCATCCCACAAAGAGCAGCTCCAAAATGTATGGCATGGTCAGCCACATAAGAAACTGGCACTTGGTTGAGTTGGGTGAGAAGGGTCAATACTATTGTGGGAAGGGTGTCTTCAAGCTTGTGTTTAAAAAATACAGAAGTGGTATATTGGCTATGATGCCACATGATAAGGTTGTGCAAATAGTAGCGAAAGAGAGGGTGTTGGTCGAACCTGTTATCATGGTATCGCATAAGGTGCAATGCATACGCTTGCATGCCGATTTCATGAACACATGGTTGATTTAGCATGGAAACACTTGTAGGGAAAACAGTTGGGAATGCCCTAGAAAGGAGGCCTTTTGTGTTATATTCATTAATTGGGGAAACACCAATTAGGGGTCATTCAATGGAAGGTGTTGGGTTTCTAGAGTTTGATGCAACAAAGCGTCAAATTTATTCAGACTCGATGTGATACTTTGGGGGTGAATAAATGGAGGAGGAGGTTTGGGGTTTTAGTGAAGTTGGAAAGGAAGGAGGTGCATCATCATCAAGGGAAGAGGGTATGTGAACATCTAGTCCAAATGTCGTTGCATGGCGAAGGAGGGGGGATACATTTGTGGGTTGAAGTGGCTTTAGTCTAGATCATAAACTAATTTGGAAATCCTTGTAATATGGTTCATTGGAAATTTTTAATTTTAACGCAACATGGACATTTGACAACTACCAATGAATTCATATGGTTTGTTTGCAGCAGTACATTTACATACAACAAGGATGTCCAAGTCTAGCAAGAGTTGTGGAAGCAACATGGATATTGTGGATATATCTTGGGGGAAACTAATAGCATGGCCAATGTATTTGTATTACCCACCATGTGTGTGTGTAACTTGCAGTATTGGGTTGACACATGCAATTATAATTTCTTCAATTTGTGTTAGTCTTGCAAGCATGACTAGATGGTGTCCAGGGTCCATGTTGTTTTTTAAGGAGAATAAATGGCCATGGTGTTCTCGAGTACATCAAGAGAATTCATAGATGGCATGGAACAACCTCATTTTAATGCCTAGATATGATTCTTGGAAGATAGATAAAATTTGAATTGGGTGGAAGTGATCAAGTATTTTAAGGAAGTGACACTAAGCATCTGTTAAGGGGGCGTTGGATGGGGTGGGTGGATGACGAGGGGGGGGGGGGGGGGGGTGGGGTGTAGAAAAGGTGTGAAATGCTGGAGCATTGAGGTTTTCAAGTGTAGGGGTGGATGTGATTGTATGTGGAGAAAATTTGATTAGTGATGGGTTACGTGATGTGGGTGGTTCCAAAAGTGATGGTGGGATGTGTGGATTGATAATGAAGACTTCATTGTGTGTTGATATGGTCTTTGTTGTGTCCATAAATAATCCTTTGTCATGCATTTCTTTGTTCAATTGTTCAATATTGGATGACATAGGTAAGTTGAGGAAAAACAAGTTTAAGGTAACCCTATAGAAGACATAAATGGGGTGGTTGCATGTTATAAATAAGGAAAGTAAAGGGAAAATTGGAAGCACATATATTATATAGATAAAGGCATTCCACATTGAAAAATGTATTTCTAAATATAAAACGAACATTCATATAAAGGTATAGAAATAAATAATGTGGAAAGCATTTTTTTGACAATGTTCCATCATAAATATGTAGTTGAAAGGTAGATAAAAAAACATAGTATATAAAAGAACAACATACATAAAATACTAAACATTGTATCCATGTAATAAAACATGCACAATTAATTTCATGCATGTAGAGAAGTATAGTGTCAATGAACCATTTAAAGTCTTAGTTAAAAATAGATACAAGTTAATGTATTTGATAACATATATAATCATATGAGCATACAAAAAATGTAGATAATTACATGAAAGAGTAACAAAAATGTATCAATATACTATTGGTAGAAGCCTGCATGGAAGCAGGAAAGGACATGGGAAAAACAGAAAACGATAGAGATGAAGTGGAAGGAAATAATTTAATCAAATACAACGCGCAATAGGTTGACTACAAGATATAAGTGCATGTATTTATTCGAGGATGATGGATGATCCAAAGGCATAAGGAATCTCCTTAGAACTGACAATGGTTGTTTTCAATCTTTTAGTGGCATTACAAGTCTCTATCTTAATGGATAAGGTGAAAAGGCATTATCGTGAGGTTAGTTCTAGAGCTATATCCTTTAAAGAAGATGGTTCAATGTAAAAGAGGAAAAAATATTTTGCAGATATTCCAAGGAGTTGGTTTTCCGCATCATAAAATGTTGTGGTAACGTTGATATGGACGGTGTGTACTTGTAGGTAAACCTTCAACATGTACCTGTAATCACACTCTGAAAAATCACAATCGCATTTGATGCAATGGCAAGTGTTCTGAACCCAATGATAAAAACATTTCATGCATTTTATGCCATCAACAAAGAGAGGGCATGCAAGGAAGTGGAAGTCATCCATGTTAATGGAGGTGATGGAAGTACGCACAAAGAACCATAATTATTTCTCTGAGGGTTGCATGGTTTGTAACTCAAGTATTTTTTTTCTTTGTATTTTTTTGAGACGCGGAGTGGGTAAATTTTTGACTCAATGAAGGTGAAGTTGCACGAAAACTACTTTCAGTGTACCATTTTTGAAGGATGTGGGTTGGCTCAATATATGGATTTTTAAGTAGGGTAGTACTTGGAACACTTCCAAGTGTTCTTCCATTTAAATAAGTAAGATGTGAACCCTTGATTGCAAGGGCGTGAGGTGGATCAGAGGAGTACAATGAAACAAGTTGTGATCCCTCAGTGTGGAAATGATGGCCCCAAAGTGTGACATCGATGCTAAAGAAGGATGTGTTTCTAAGGGAAACAATCCTCCTACTAGTTTTAGAGCCATCTTTTTTTCGAATTGTTGATGCAGGGGAGACAAATATGACCATGCCAATAAGTTCAACCATGGAATTTAGTGGTGAATATTGAAGGTCATTGATTGTTTTAAAGTGGAAGGAATGTGCAGGAATTGAGGGGAAGGCATGTAGGCAAGGTTGGATGGTCGATGTAGAAGAGAGGATAATATCAATATGGTTGTTCAAATGGTTATATGCAGGGTTAGTTTTTTTTATTGTGACATTGGAGATAGTGTAGAGATACCCTATTTCAATTTGGGAATAGAAGGAGACAACAAACCTGTTAAATGTAGAGACATGGATTTCTTCTCCAGAATAGTCAAGAAGGTCAAAGCCAAAAAGGTTCACTACTACATTTTGACTAAAAATCCGACGGCCGTATTGTCGGATTTTCGACACTTCCCTGTCGCATGTACGACACTATGATTTTTTTTAAGCGTCAGAAACTTTTCGTCGGTTATCAGAAATTTTTCGAAACCATCGGTTAAGTGACAGTTTAGTTTACCGTCGGTTAAATGTAAAGCATCGGTTATCCGACCTTTAATTCCTATTAAATTAAAAAAAATCCTTTGCATGCCGTCGCTTAACCGACGGAGTATGAAACCTAAATGTCGCTTAATCGACGGGATAAAAAAATTTATATAAAAAAATCCTTTGTATGCCGTCGCTTAACCGACGGATTATGAAACCTAAACGTTGCTTAATCGATGGGATAATAAAAATTTATAAAAAAAATTGTTCAGCAGGTGTCGCTTAATCGACGGGTATGAATGTTTTTTTAAAACTGGTTGTCGCTTAAGCGACGGGTATGAATGTTTTTTTAAAACTGGCTGTCGCTTAAGCGACGGATATGAATGTTTTTAAAAAAAAAAAATAGAAGAGGATTTTGTATGGAAGGTCTATTGACTGGAGCTGCTTGCTGACATTGCCTTCCGTAATTAACAGAGCTCCGTCTATAGAATTATTGGAGAGGCTCCTATCCATTGCAAAAGGAAGATCATTAACGGTTCAAGTTTGATCTTTGAACAATCTAATATTAAAGGCATAGCATAGAAAAGATTATATATACTCACACTTTCTCAAGTTGCGGTGAACCCAAAACTTCAGATGGAAGCTTCCCATTCAATGTACTGTTGTTCATCACACTATGGAACAAGACAAAGGGGATAGAAAAACCAGTTAATATGAAAGATAACAAAATGTGACTATCAAAGCCCAATGTTTATAATCAGATATGGTGTTTATAAAAAAACCCATTCGGTATGAAAGCTCTTTTTTGGACTTGCAATATAGCTTAAGATTTTAGGGATTGGATTGTAGCAGAACATTCAATGCATTTTATGGGTATACTATGATGGGAAGGATCTTCATGGCTGAGGTTATTGGGATACTATCTCTCTTACAGGCCTAGATTTTTTATTTGAGGGGAGGCACAGGACTAATTTATTTAGAAGTCTCGACATATTTTATGTTTCAGGATTTAAGTCTCATCAAGCAGCACAGATCACAAGCTAGGATGATATTTTTAACACAGTTGCACACTATTTGGAGGTTGGAACTAAAGCTGATATGCTGATTCTCTTTGATTCTGTTGAACAAGGGCATCATAAGATGGAGCTTCGCTCTCTAATGTATCATTTAATGTAAATTTGATGATTTTAATGTAATGTAAGATGCATTTCCAATAATTAACGACCATCTTTTCTTGGCAATGAGAGTCTACCTGCACTCTCCTTTCTTGAAATTTTCTTCAGTGCCAAAATGAGATCCCGTTTACGGCCAGTGGGCTGAATTCCATTTCTTCTAAAGATCAAACCAAAGAAATTAGCATGGCATGTTATATAAAAATATCACAGAAACGTTTGTACTTCAAATGCTTCCAAGTCCATTATCCTCACATGCACCATTTATGATAATATATCAAAACAAAACTGCAATGGTGCTGAAATTGTATTTGAAAGAATTTCAACATTAACATAGGTGTGAACATAAAAGTGGCAGTTTTAATCAAATTTTCCCAGATAATATAATCAAACGAGTGTACTATAGTAGCAACAGTGCACCTATACTCACAAAAGCTGTCTAGTAGATCACAAGACATAAATGGGCAATCCCTAGAGGGATCCTTAGAAAGAAACAATTCTATTGGAACCAGATATTTACCTCATCATTGCACACAGTTCTGCCACTATCAACTTTGTCAAGCTATCATCATCCTTCAAGTCCACCAAACTGTCTTCAATGCCAACTTCACTTGATCCTTGTCGAACTTCTGGAGAGGGTGTCTTCATGTCCTGAACACAGGTACATAAACATATTTAGGGAACACTGAAAGCAGTATAGACTCACAAAAATAAATTATTCCAAAAGGTACTAACCTCATATTTATCACTGCTCTGAATCATGGATATGTCGTCTTTGATTTCATTCTTCATTTAACTATCAACAATTGCACGAGTAGATTTTTACATGATATATCTTATGTCATGTTACATTTGCTACATAGATTTTTACATGATATATCTTATGTCATGTTAACCATTGAAATAACTCCAAAATAACTTGCTCACTGTTAAGAGAATTTCAAAAACATGAAGCCAGGAGAATCTCAAGGACTCAAAGGCTAAGCTACAACCAACAGAACAACAGCTCTTCAACTTGCATGAAAGGCCTGCTGCACCAATCCTACTCTAGACGAGACAGAGAAAATCTCTGCATTGGAAAAAGAACAGAGCACACATTTGGCTTTGGGAAGGGGCTCATAGGCATATGAAAAGTAGGGTGATCTGGCTATAAGAAGGTGACCGAAACACTGCATTCTTTCACAAGCAAGAAGATGCCCAAAAGGACCACAACATGCTTCTGGAAATGCAAAACATGTAAAGCAGCAAGTTTATTAAGGATTGGCTTAAAAAGATATACACAGTCTCTGCAATTTGGAAGCAGATTTTGTTCAGGCAGTGCAGGCCAGGTAATATCACTTTATATTCTTGGGATTTTCTATGCCTACGATCCTATTTCTCTATTACAATATGATGGGTGGCTGTCATGGTGTATGCTTTCAGATAAATGGCATTACTGAACATTGCCATTGTTTACTGAATTCTAACATCTGTATAGTTCGATTCTCCTCAATGGTCAGTTACCTACAAACCTACATGGTCAGGGGCCAGAATCATGTAAAGTTGGTTTGTTATTTTGTTGGGGACTAAAAACGCTTCACAAGTGATTTACTCGTTTATCACTGTCTTAATAAGTATATTGCTAATAAACAAATGACTTGTATATGGAGTGCATGAATCTTGTTGTATACATTGCATACATGACATCTACATGCTCTGTTTAGAGTAAAAGTTGATCGAAAAATAATATATATAAGAAGTTCTACCCTACAAACTCAGTCAGTTAAGTGTTCAGCACATCCATTAATTTGCTACGTTCAGGAAATGACCAGGTTTGAGAATATGAAATATTAAATGCATTAATAAGCAGCAAGGCAGTTGATCAAAGATTAAACCATACCACACCTCCAGTAGAGGGACACTTCAGCAGTCCATATTGGTAATAAAAGAGGGTTCTATGAGGATACACAAATAAGAGAAAAAGAAACATATCATCAATTCAGATCAATAAAAAACAAACATATTTTGGATCACAAGACCCTCAGACCTATTTCTGATCTATCTGTGTTTGAAAAGTGATCATCCTCTCCAACACACAGAACCTGAGGAGTAAGTATGGGTACTCCTGGTTTTCTTTCAAACCCTAGATGGCAGTCCTAGGCATACCTAAGCCTTCAGACGGTGTTGATATGGAACTTCGTAGGAATTATCAGTGAAATAGAAATGTCTCTGTAGGCTAGCTGAATTGTTGCTTGGTTATCCATAAACTGTTAAGTTGTTAACAGTCTATGACCTGGACAAATTCTGTCATAAGTAGGTTTCATCCTTGTGCATAAATAATAAGATAGAACCTTGAGATAATTAACGCTATACTATAATTGTATCTTGAGTTTTTGGTTTTGGATCACTTCACAACAATAAACCTTATATCATTGTGGCACAAATGATGATAAAAAGTCATATAAATTCATTCTTGCAGATGAAAGTTTGAAAACACAACACTGTCCTGGCAACCAAATCCTGCAAGGATAGCTTGGTAATAGGTATGTTATGGTACCTGAGAATATATACTGTTCCTTGCATAGAAGAAATCCCATTATTATGCTCAACAGTCAAAAAATTATGTTTGAACACCCAGTTTTATGTTAAGATGGTCTAGGCATATATTAAGGGTGATTAAAAGTTTAAAACCTTAGAAAAGGATAGCTTTGTTAGGATTAGAAGTCATCAAGGCCTGAGGGTTTGATTCCTAGCTTATCCTCATAACTTATCCTCATCTGGTTGAATTGTGTTTAATACAGTTTTATTCTTTTCCTTT
>LPNX010281247.1:30863-42206 GCA_001517045.1 Pseudotsuga menziesii
CACTAACTTCCACATCCTATCATGTCCTCTGCTGGACTACCCTGGAATGTCAAGTCATGACCGGTTCCAGCTAGAACCCGTAAGTGGAAGTGTCGACCACATCGACCAAGCTTCCCCAGCAGGCAACCACCATTCATCATCACACACCTTGGGGAGCGCACCGTAGCACAGCCCTCCCATGACTCTGGGTTTCGGGGATAAACGGTGGGTAAAGCCTCCACCCCCCTAATGGAACAAGGGACTATGTCTACTCGACATAACAACAGCGTTGCACTTGTACTCGGTCTGTCGTCGTATAACTGATCTAGGCGGTTGAGTTTCCTGGAACTCTACCCCACCCATGTCATAACATACATCATAATAAACAGCATAATAACCATACGAAAGTAAATAATGCATCACTCGCATACCATTTTATCTTTTGAAGTCCATGTCCTCGAGGCCCTCCCACCTCGTAGGATCCAGCTATCACTTAGCCGTTTCAACCTGTAAGTCAGTCCTCGACATACAATATAGGATATCGTGCATAATCCTCGATATGTACACATATATCTCATCATAACATGACAACAATAAACTCATTCATTCGCCATGCACCTGGCATAACATTCATTATTTCAACATATATCGGTAACGGTATCCACGTACCCATCATTCAGTAATTTCCATACATTTGACATAATTAACACATGATACATATCTAAACATGACTACCGACCATAATACTATCATCACACACACACATATATATATATCGGCAAAATAATAGAACCATATGTCCACAGTGTCGTCAAACCGACGAGGTCTCACAATCAAACAAATACAACATATAATAGTAGTTCATGTAGAATGTCAAAACGGGGTGTTACAATAGAATAAAAGTATCTTATGGCTTGTACTACATGTCTAGAAGTAGTGTATCTTGAAGCTACCTGCTGGGTTAAAATATTGCGTCTATAGCTTTCCAAAAACCCTGTGTTTTGTGATAAAAACGCAGTGAGATCATGAAGTTCACTTCATTAGCGACATGGTCCAATAAGGTAAGAATCTAGTACATTGCTATTGATGAGTAGATTGCAAATGTGTTAACCAATCCTCTGTCTATGATGAAGTATGGGTACTTTCAATACAAGCTAGGTATGGCAGAGAATGCCTCCCTCCCTGAGAGGGAGTGTTGAATGTATAACATCAAGAGTCATTCTTCGGACTCGTGAGTTTATCAATTCAGACTTGTGAGTATATCAAGTCCTATATCCTCATGTGTTGAGGTGGTGATGTTGTAAAGACTTGTGATTATATCAAGTCAAACTTGTGAGTATATAAAGTCATGATTCTCATATTGGTATCTATGAGGTGGACCTCTAGTTATAGAGGTGAAATTGTGAGTATATCAAGTTGAACTTGTGAGTATATAAAGTTGTGATTCTCATGTGGACCCCCGGTTATAGTGGATACCCTTGGGGTAGGCCTCCAGTTATAGTGGATACCCTTGGGGTGGGGATCTAGTTACAAATGTGAAATGCTTTGCATGTTGAAGCATGGCCATTCAAGATGGATAAAGATATTAAGTCTCCTCTAGAGACTGACCACCTCTATAGTGAATTACTTTAGCATATGACTTTATGGTCTGAGAGTAATATAATATGATCATAGCATGTCACAATTATTTTGAGTATAATATGATATGATATATAAATAAAGTTAACACATTGAACATGCAGTAAATATTAAGAGATAAGCATGGATATTAAGAGAATTCAAGTTTCCTAAAGAATGGCTAAGTGAACTCGAATTGTAAAGCTTCTGTGAAGATTGTTAAGCTTCAGCTAAAGACTCAATATGTGCTTTGGTTAATTAAGGAACTCACGATGATCATTCCAAAGTAAATCAATCAAAATGATTCAGTTAATAATAATTAACCAAGTGTTAATAAAGATAGAATAGTTAACTAAAGTGTTTATACTTTAGTTAAACTAAAAGATCACACTTAAGTTAATCAAAATACTACACTTCAATTAATAAAGTGTTTGCATGACGACACTTGAGTTAAAGCACCAAGACACTTATGTTAGCATGTTAACCAAGTGATCATACTTTCAGTTATATAATGAGTTCACTCCAATGTTAATTAATCATCAGTTAATGTCAAAGATGAAAGGCATGGTGCATATGTTTTGCATGATGAATATTTCAATGTAAGGAATAATTATTCCATAAAGGAAATTCACAGTTGTAGTGTATGTGCGCACAATTCTCATGCAACTATTCACTATTGCTTGCATGGTAGTGTTTATGACTTGTTCTTAATGTGCAAGGCACATTGCAAGATCATGTGGTTGATAAATATTCTCTATTACTCAATGTTCTCTATTACTTAGCACCAGTGGTGTTGAAGACAATTTGATATTATGTAAAAAATCCATTCTCTGCAATCCATCTATTATACTCTAAAGAATTGTTGGGTTTTTCATCCTCATTATTTTGATGGTTTTTTCAAGGTACATCTTGTGTTATTGATGAATGTTTTGTGTGATTGAATGTTCTATTGATTTCAATGTTCATCTATTCTACAATTAAAGTTTTAAAGTTCAAAGATATTCATATTTTTTCAAAATCAACACGTGTGTGACCAATTCAATGCCCACGCATATTTTCTTTTGAGATCCACGTGACTAACAAAATCAACAGGATGTCACCCACTAGTGGCGCATTAAAGGCTGAAAGAATTCGAATTTTGGCTCTTTACACACTTAGTTGCCTTGAATGGCCTCTCTTGTGTACTTTGGAGCCACATCATGGATCATTGGGATCTTGTTATTTCTTGGCCACCTCTTGGCCTACAAAAGAAAGCCATGGGCATGTTAATTGTAAGACAATCATTGGAGCAAGGTTATGATGTTGGGTTGTGCTTGAGCTCCCTTATGGCTCACCATTTCCCTCTTGTCAAGCCTTCCCCAAGTTCAGTTGCCTCCTTCCTCAAATGGGAAAGTGCTCTCCTCATTTGTTCTTCAAGCCACTTGACATCTAGTGTGGACTAAATATACCTCCCTTAAGAGGATTGTTTTCCTTCATTTGGATATCACATCTCCAAGATGTTATATATTCTTGACCATTGGGAAATACAAGAAGTGGTTTGCATCTATTGGTTGTTGGAGTTTGCATCTCTCACCCCATCTTGCATTTTATTTAGTTTTGTTTGTATTTCCTTTGCTTTGTTTTATTTCCACTCAAAAACACTTATATAATCACTTGGAGCACTCACCCAAACCCTTAAAGGGGCTTCTGATATTGAGACCTTGCTATAACCTACAAGCCTTTTCCCCTTACTAAGTGGGAAGGAAGCAGTCTTGTGTAATATTTCCCACAACAATTATTTCTTTTGGTATATGTTCAAACTCCATGAAAAACATGTTCAAGTGACAAGATTGAGAAAATGCAACCTAGGGGAGGGACACGGATAGTGGAGTATGGAACAATAGTTGTCATAGAACCTATCCCATCAACCACCTAATAGATTACAAACATAAACATGAGTAAATGAGCATATTAACTTAGTTTAATAAAATATCATAATCCATAATAGGTTCAAAAACTGCTCATATACTCACTAGGCCCACAACTATCCATAAAAATCCTTTTTAATTCCAATTGTTATGACATATCTACCTTACAAACCATCTTGTCCCTGTCATAACAATTATTTCTTGACCTAGAGATCACATCAAACCTTAAATCATCCTATGTAGAAGACAAAAACAATCAACATACCTATGCAGAAGACAAAAACAATTAACAACCAAACTCATCCCAACACACATCCACACTTGCACAACACACATCCTCACCTACATAGTTTAAAGGGTTGTGGATATCAACTTCCCCTACATGTATATTCAACTAATCAACTCACCTAATGCAATAAATCACACCCAATCCATTAACTTAATCAAATAAAGCATTAAATTTATTAGAAACACAAGGATGAGCTCAAATAGTTTTGTAACTGTTGGATCATACTCAAATCAATTCTAAACACTGATTCGCAAATTCAAGTTTCTAGTCCATGGGAATGATATTCACCAATCAAATCCAACAACATAAATCTATAAAAACCATCAATCATCCCACAATTTACCATATTTGCATTCCATAATTTCAAATTAATTGGTACTAACAACCAACAAATAACAAAATTTCAAACTGATTATAAGCATTATCAATAGTCCATCAAAGTGTTTTTAAATCATGTATCAACACGGTTTCTATAATCTACATTACTATCAATTCATGTTAGAGTATTTTACTATCAATTGATGTTAGTGTATATATGAAAATAGGTTAGAGTGTATAAGCAAACATATCTAACCTACATTGGCTCATTCAATTTTTTTATGAGCTAAAAAGAAAAATGCAAGTAAACACATCATTTACATATATAACCATAGAACATTCTCTTTTCTAATTTTAGTTGTAAGTTCATACAACTTGCAAACGTAATTTCCCATCATTCAATTAGGGTTACATAATTTACTTTGTGCACAAACAAAAACTTAGATTGAAATGCAAATAATGAAGATACAAGAACATTACGGAAATATAAGTAAGGTTACATAATTTACTTTATGCACAAATAGAAACTTATATTGCAATAGCTTCATGCAAATAATGAATATACAAGAACACTATGATAATTTTTGCAATGACATGGAAATAGATATTGCATGTGTACACATTTGTGTTAATATTGTCTAGGTTTTTATAGTCATGTTGAGAATCAATCACATTGTTGGTACAAGGAGGTCAAGGACATGAGTTACCAAAGCCGCACAACTTAAATTCACTTCATCAGATGAAGACATGCCTAATGTTGTTGCTAACAACAATCCTAGTAAGGAAGTTGAAGAGTATAACAAGACCAAGGTTGTGTTGAATTTTGTCCAAATATGTTGATCTTTGATCTTTGATACTTTTATTGCATAAATATAGAGTACTTGAAATCAATCGAACAATCACATAAGCATCCACACATAACACAACATATACCCTAGGGAAGACCCTCAAAACAATGAGGACGAAAAACCCCAACAAATCTTCAAAGTATAATTATGATAGATAGCAGAGAATGTCTTTTAGAATAGCATATTGCTTTTAGCACCCCAAGTGTAAGATAAGAGAGAACGAACACCCCTAGCATAGATACGGAGCAATAAAGAAGAGAGATCAATAGGATAAACTTGAAATGTGTACAACACATAAATAACAAGCAAGAACTAGTGCCATGCAAGCTGTAGGGAATCATTGCATGGGGAATAGTGCATCACATGCAGAAAATAACAAATTGCCTTCTTCGAGAATTGAGTTGTGCTTTTATTTCTGCATTCCTGCAATACAATAGCACAATGCCTTCCATCTTTTAAATTAAATCATGATCACCTCCACTCTTAATTGATTGCATGACCACTTAGTTAGGATGCTAACTTAAGGCGTCGTAAAGCAATAATTCAAGTGTCGTCATGCAAACACTTAATTAACCGAAGTGTTGTCTTTTAGTTTAACTAAAGTGTTATCAATGCAAAACGCTTTAGTTAACTAATTCCTTTTCATTGAAAATTTAGTTAACTATTCGTAGCTGAAATCATGCTTTTTATTTATTGAAGTGACAACTGTCAGTTCTCCTTTAATTAATGGATGCATACCTTGTTGCTTTAATTGAAGCTTAACAATATTAACTGACACATACATTATTACTTTAACTTAAGCTTAACAATATTTAAATAAGGCATACATTGTTACTTTAATTGAATCTTTATTTGAAGCTTTAACAATTCGAGTTCACTTTAGTCATCTGAAGTCTTCACATGAGCAATTCAAATTCTCTTTGTTCTCTATGCATTTATCTTTATCTCTTATCTTATCTACATGGTTAATATGTGATAACTTTAATTTATATATCATATCAGATTATACAAAAAATATTTGTTGGATGTTGTGATCATATTATATTACTCTTGAACCAAATGGTCATATGCTAAAGTATTTCATTCTAAAGGTGGCCAGTCTCTAAAGGAGAGTTAATAGCAATTGGTGACCATGGTTGGTAATACATCGCACAACATTAATGCTTCAACATGCAAAGCATTTACCTTTATAAATGGAGGTCACCTCATGTGTACATATATAAATGGAGGTCCACCTTAACACATGAGAATCTTACTTGACAGACAAGTCCTAAGCCTTTTCCAAAAAGACTTTACAACATTATCACTTTGATATATCAAATCATTCACCTCAACACATGGGTAATAACCTTTTACACTGAAGGCTTAGTCATTCTTGAGTCCAACCCAAGAAATCCACTCCAAGTTCCTAAGTCCAACTTAGGCTCGCTACCTCAACACATGAGGCCCAATATTGGTTGCACGAGATTGGCTTGGAGAATGACTTGTGATGATGTACTTTTAACACTCTCTCTCATTGAGGGAGGCATTCTCTTCCATACCAATCTTGTCTCATAAGTACCTAAACTTCGTCACTGACAGAAGCTTTGTTAACACATTTGCAATCTGCTCATCAGTAGCAATGTACCGACATTTTAATGCACTTCTCTAGACCATGTCTCTAATGAAGCCATACTTTCATCTCAATGTGTTTCGACTTATAATGAAACACAGGGGTTTTGGGAAGTTTGATGCAGCTTTGATTATCACGGCAAATGACTATAGAATCAATATTTTAACCCAATAAGTAGCTTCTCAAACCTACATTGTTTCTCGATTGGTAGTACTAGCCACAATATACTTTTCTTATGTAGTACTTGCTAAAATACACTTTGCTTCTATAGTGTTATCCATAATACACTTTGCTTATGTAGTACTAGTCGCAATACATTACCACTCCAATTGGAGTTGGCATAACCAAGTAACTTTACCTCACCATTGGAGTCATATATGATTCCATAAGCAATAGTACCTCAAAGGTACCTACGCACATGCTTACTATCTATGTCTAATCTTAGACATGATCTAACTCATAACATAACATATAATAGGTCTACTATGTATCAAGTACATCAAGGGACCAATGAGTTGTCTATACTTGGTAGCATCTACTAGATTTGATCCAGAATCTTACTCATTGTAGTTTATTCAAACTATAAACCATTGGAGTAGACATGGAATTGCAATCCATCATACCAAACCTTCACAACACATCAATTGTGTGCTTTCTTTGTGAAAGGAAAATTCTATCTTTCTGTTGTCAAACTTCAAGAAAGTATTGCATAAGACTCAAGTATATGAACTCGGAAGGGCTGGATTGCAACCATTCCTTGGTGTGGTAGGGGGTTGTGTAGCACCATAGGTAGAGGACCCAGTGGTGTTGGGTTTGGTAGAGCCAGAGCAGTCGCATTAGGATCACGTTGATTATTGTTTTGTAGTAGTTGTTGGACGCGAGCCATGTGAGAACACTGATGAGTGTAGTGGTCATAGGTGTTACAGATAGCACACAAATGGTTAGTTTGTAACTGTGGGTTATTCCTAGGTCGAGGGGGATGTTGGGGATTCTGTCCAGGAGCTTCGGCGTTGTTTTTGTTTGGAGGGTTGGCCTACTGGCCGCCTCCTTGGGGTTGGTTATTGCCTCGATCCTTACCTCTCTTGTTCTTTCCCTGTCCTTGTTGGTTATTGGGGTCAGGTTGGTTAGGGAGGTTTTGCTAAACATAGACCTATCCCATAGAAACCAGAGGATTTGGGGCCGAAGCCGGAGTGGGTTGCACAGGTGGTGCATAATAGACCAGAGGAGCTAGAGGGTCTGCAATTCCGACCACTAGGCCAGAAAACGAGTGTGACAAACAAGTCTATCCATGAACGTGAGGAGTTGGTGCAGGAGGTGCGTAGCATGGGGTGGCTCTAGGCTGAGCTGTCACACGTGAGTAATTAGGGTAATAACCATGAGACGCATAGGAGGAAGTGGATCCAAATTGAGCCATCACACGTGAGTAATCAGGGGTGAAACTTGGATGGGTAACACTATAGGTGTTACCAAGATGGGGTGGCATCGTGGGAGAGGTCGGACAAAATGGAGGATGATGGGTAATGGAGCCGATAACTCCATCAACAGCATGATATTCCCTCAGCATCTCACGACGTGAGGTTCTGAACCGAGGAGCATCGGGTATAACGATATACAAATAGCCTGACTAGGCGTATATCAGATCAAATTATTGAGCCTTCAAGATGGCTTCTTCTTCAGTTTACGGTCATTCAGATGCAACGTCCTTAGCTATGGGGGGGTAGTAAGGTTTTGAGGAACTAATCGAGGAAGATCCTATCTTCTAAATGGATCTTACACAAGCTACAACGATGGTGCCATTCATGGATATGATCTGTGATGTGAGTAGTTGTGTTCTGGTGATAGGATAGTAGGATCTCCACTCCCTCGTCATAACGGACGTGTAACTGGAAGTACTGAAGGAACATCGAAGCTAGCGAGGAGAATTCAAGGTAAGTAGCATGAGGCAATTTGATGTACCACTTGGCCACAGCTCGTATAAGTGTGCGCTGGAACAACCTCAATCGAACAGAGTCATCCACAATGTTGTTAGATGAACACCATAGGTGGAATGACATGATGTGATTTTGAGGGTCCTCTCTCGCCTTTCCCTCAAACTTAGGGATGTCTAAGGGAAGCTTGGTAAGCATAGGAGGCCATTGTGGGTGGTGATGAATAGGTTCATTAGTTAACCGTGCCAAATATGGTAGTTTGAGACTAGCCATAAAAGGTAAGCTAGAGCCGAGGTTAGCTCGAGAAGGACCAGCAATGGTGCAAGTAGTTGCGTGAACGTAGTTCGCATGCATAATTGGGGGTGGATGAGGTTGACTTAAGACCATAGGAAAAGTCACTGGTATCACAAGAATAGTCGAAACCAACGTGGAAGGGCCACTGCCCCCATGTATAAAAGGCGAAATGGTAGTGACAACGATGGTTGGAATGGAACCACCACTAGTGGGTAGTGAACCAGTAGCAATGTGTGTAGTGACAATGGGTCCACTAGGCCCAGTGGAAGGGATACTTGTGATAATAGGTGGAATGGATGTGATCCCACTACTAACAATCCCCCCTTGAAAGGGGTCAGGAATCAAGACGTGCACCAGCCATGGGGCTAGATGGAGCAGTGAACAAGGTGGGTTTGGACTGATAGGAATCTAAATCAGATTCAAAGGTCATGTGTGCCTTCGAATTTGGTGAGTGACGTCGAAGATGGCTTCAACGGTGTTGATTCAAAGAACCGAACTAGGGGGTGTGCCCCCTAAGCCTATGTGAGTAGCATGGTGGAGCTATGATGACTATATGGAGTGTTTTGTAATGAAAGACAACTCAAGAGGATTGATCACAGGCTCAGAAACCCAACTATAACTGAGTGTGTAGGAGGAGAGCATATGAAATGGCGGCTCACATACCAACAACAATATCTAAAACAAAACGGTGCCAACGAGTCACAAAAAGTCGATTCTACAACAAAGTGTCAGAAATACAACAAGCGGCACTACCTATCAAATAAAAATGACTCACTAACCTATGGGGTATGAGTGCAAGCAAGCCCCTAACTACAAGATGCAAGCCCCTCACAAATCATATCCTCAATAGGGTGATGAAATCCCAGTCAAACAATATGAAATGGAAGAACAATATAGGCTAAGAGAATCCCACTATCGAGAAGGACCTCTGGGTAAAAGAGCCATATAAGAATGGCCACTAGGATACCTCATTCATGACACATCCATTCGGTTTACTAACACTCAAGCCCTTTGTCCCTTGACCCTTGGTTGGGCGATACAAGGAGGACTGAGAAGGTTTGGCCTTCGGTGCAAGATGGAGTGCAGTATTCCACCCTGACTTCCAAAACCCCTTCATTTGCGGCTTACTCCTACTAAGCAAGGGGGCTCCCAAAAAACTGGTAGTGACCATGTCAACAAATACAAGAGGGTTTTGGTCCCCTAATGGACAACAACTATGTCTCAAAATGTGTGTGATAGAGGGGTGTTATTGGATGCCTATCCCCAAAGTCCTAACTTATCTACAAGATTATTTAATCCTCAATCAAGGTTATAATGTTGGTTGTATTAAGGTAATTTGAAGGCTTGCTTGGGGTCATGAACTGAGATTTTCACTTAGATGTTGTGAATTGTGTGCAACTGATGTGTATGCCAAACCTAGCAATCCATGACGAAGATGTTCCAATCTCACTACTAGGATGCAAATATAATGTAGTAAAGAATAATAAAGGACAGTAAATATGTTGCAAAGTAAAAAATTTCTTCCATAAATAAACTATACTTGAATCAAATTAGCAGTAAAAGGAACTAATCCACCGTAAGAGACATGCATGGGGTCTTCAACCATGGATCTCAATTAGAACGGCTCATAAACTAAGCAAGTGGGATCTCAACACATACCAAGGGGCTACAAAAAGATCTGATGTAGACAGAAAACAGATCGAAACAGGGTTTGGGACAGATAAGGGGTCTGAAATAGGAATCAGAAGCACAAGAAAAAGACTGAAAACTATTGATCACACCTCTCAATGGAACAGGAGTGATCTGGGTCGCACGAAACATAGGGATTGTCATGATCTGTGCAGAAAATAATCGAGTCGCACAAAACAGAGGGTTAAGCGCGATTGGGTCACTCAAAACCAAGTCACAATAGTGATTGGGGTTGCTCCAGAAGCTGATACAGGAGCGATCTGGGTTTTAATCCAAGTCACTCTTATCGAGGCTAAAGGCATGACCTAGGTCATGTGTATCGGGAAAAAAGGTGCGACTGGGTCGCGGCTTCTGGCCGGATAAGTGTGACTCGGGCCGAACACTTTTTTTTTTGAAAAACAGAGCTGGCTAAGGCCGGGGGGCAAGCACTGATGTAGTAATGGTTTTGATCGACTGCAAGAGGGCCCGATTTATGACAGATGTGGGCAAAAAAAAGGAACAAACCAATGGAAACCTGTAAAAACAAATATTCATATGGATCGACCAACGGAGTCGCCAAAACTATAATGGGGATTTCTCCCCTATTACGTGCAGAAGCACCAACCTTATACTGTTCTGATCATAAGGAAGAGTTCAATGGAAAAAAAACAAAAAACTAAACTAAACCAATAACTGAAAGCAAATTTTTTATTATTTTAACATATATATTAGCTAAAGTAATGCAATAAAGAAAAAAGTAAACACACCTTTCTCCTGTAATATGGGCTGTTGGAGACATTTACCATCATACACACTCTTTCGGTCAAATTGGCCTAGTTAAACCACTATCCTAAGTTTAATTGACATCAGTGGAGCATTAATT
>LPNX010281247.1:42359-54364 GCA_001517045.1 Pseudotsuga menziesii
TTGTTAATAATTCTTTGATGATTTTGATTCCTAGTTCCTAGATCATGTGCAAGAATTAATATGGGCCACCGTAGCCGTCCTCAGAAGTGGTTCCGCAGCTCCACGGGTTGGTTCTCCAGTTATCTCCACGGATAGTTGTCAAACGGGGAATGGATTCAAAGTGGGTACAGAGAATGTATCAACATATACTGTGGGAAATGGCGTGGAAAGGGGAATAATGGCAGGGAAGTATGTGGTATACCTGAGAGCAAAATGGTGCAGCATAACCACAGGTGCATGAAAAGGTATGAGTGTTTTGGGAGAGGACTTCACAATGTATTTATAGTATGGTCTTACGGTTTTTTAACCCAAGGTGATGACCTGTGTTTTTTTCTTGCCCATGGTATATATCTATGGTTTTTTTACCTTTTCTCTTTTTTAGTATTTTTAACCCTTTTTGGGAGAGAGTGAAGGTAAACCATAATAAATGCTCACTATCCCTTCATTTATGGGAAGGAATAAGGGTGTTTTAGACCATTTTTGTGGAAATACAATTGTGAAGGTCAAAAGTAAGGGAAATATGGTGGGAATATGATGTATGTATATGGTTTAGACCATGTAGAGTTAGGTGAACATTTTTTAGTGTCAACATGCACCAAACTATTGGTTGTTCCTTTCTGATAAGGAACAAAATATAAACACAAAGAACCAATATCAGTGTTTGGTTCTTCACAATATTCAAGTACATGTTTGGATAAGGTTTTCCCAGTCTCTAAATATAGTTGTCAATTCTTGAATACCAAGCCTTGAAGGCTTGCATAAGCCTATGCAAGGATTTATTCAATTTTCATACATGGAACTCCTCCCATAAACTACAAACCCCTCAGTTTGTTGTATGTAAACCTGTTCCTCAACCTCACTATTGAGGAAGGCGGTCTTCACATCCATCTAGTGAAGCTTCCCTCCTAGAACATATGCAAGTGAGATTATAGCTCGAATAATGGTGTTCTTGACCACATGAGTGAATGTCTCGTCATAGTCTACGCCTTCTTTCAAAGAGAAACCTCAGGAAACAAATCTAGCTTTACACTTTTTAATACTGCCATCAACAACTTGCTTGATATTATAAATCTATCTGGAATTTACTATGGACTTCCCTTCATGTTTACTATAATAGAATTTTATTCCTTTACCATTGCATCTTTCTAGACTTGATGCTTAACAGATTCTTCATAGGTTTTAGGTTATGAATCACTTTATGTGACTCATCTCTGTAACATACCCAAAATATCTGTGAGGTTTCTTTCACTATTTGGATGATACTATTGGTGCTCCATGCCTCTCTTCATCTTGTAGAATGTCTCGGCTCCATGTGGACCTTCTCTTAGTAGGAGGTTCATTAAGTGACCTCTCAACCAGTTCTATTGGTTCTTCAAGAAATAGCAAATATGAGAACTCTTTTGGCTTCTCCCTCTCGACATCTGAATGGGGAGAACCAAAATATAGGTCCTCCATCATGGTATTCTCATTCTCCTCCATAAATGTATCATACTAAAGCACTTTTTTTTCTATCCCACGGTACCTCGCTATCCAATTATATGGCTATCTGACCTATCCAAGAGGTTGATTGTTCCCCGACAACCCTGACTATAACTCAATCAAGTATTTGATAGTCATTGATAGTATCAGAGACCTTGAATATTGTTTGATAGTCATATGAGGTCTTGACTATGTCTTTGCTAATGTGGGTACACCACACAAGAGATACTAACATCCCCTGGTTGTTTGAGTCATTTACCATGACTTATAGGTATATGATCCATGTACCACTACATGAATCACTAATGTTTGAGTTAGGTATTATTGCATGAATTGTCGGTGTCTAATCCATGTACCACTACATGATTTACGACAAGGAAAATACCTGAGTCATGTAGCGCATGACTAGCTAGTGGGGATTTGTAACTATAATGACTTCATATTTTTCTATCTTCTTTGTTGGTCATAGAATTTCCTAACAAACCAAATTAATTCAAATGGTTAGAAACATTGCATGATCATGAAATTCAACCATATGAATATTTCAATGCAATGAAAAATTCTCACACATACATGCAAACATTTTAACCAATGTTTCACCACAAACCACCATCCATATCTCATGGAATGTTATGCAACGATATGTTACTTAATTAATCATAACATGTACTACATGAGCTTTACTATTAGCTAATAAAACAAAAGTATAACATATGTTCTTCATGTTATACTATAAAACACTTCCTAATTATAGGAATAGAAATATGCATATAACTATAATGAAACATATTAAAAACCATTCAGATATGATTTACAAGAGCATTTGATAATCAAAACACAAATACTTAGCTTTTAATGTTGTGTGTAGGCTCCCTCTTGATCATGCCTCCTTGCAAAGATTACTGGAGTCTTATAGATCTTTTTCTTCTTTCTTGATAAAATATCACTGCAACTTGGATCTTCATACATCACTCTTCTATTGATTAAGCAAACATATGTGCACTTTAAAGGAAATACTCCTTTCAACGATTGTCATCTTTTTCATCGAATGAGTTCTTATGAGTAGCTTAATCTTCTATAGCATTGGAAGCATGGAATATTCTTGTTCCCTTTTGCTTTGCTTTGCACTCCCTTGCATGATGGCCCTTCTTATTGTAATTGAAACATCTTATCTTTGACTTGTAAAAGTCTTTGTTGTACACCTTCTTCTTTCAATGAGAAAACTTATTTTGAGAGAAGTGCTTCTTTCCTTTCTTCATCCTTGTCGTAAGAGCAAGGTTTTATTCTTTGGTGCATATTGTCTTGCTATGGATTCGCCCTTCCTCTTGAAGGAAGTCATGCTACAACCTCTTGAAGTTAGATTGCACCTCTCGACCAATTACCACAACTAAGAATGTCTCTCATGAGGATGGGAGACCATGAATAGTGGTTTGAATGAGATCATCTTTGTCCACCATTACTCCAATTCTAGTAAGTTTATCTCTTACCTGAGAGATCTTAGTGAAAAGGAGGCCTTTATCTCATCCTTATCCATCTTTAGATTCCAAAGCTTATTCTTCAATGCCCTATTTTAAATTGGGGCCTTCTTGTCATAGAGGTTTGTCAATGTATCAAAACATTCCTTTGCAATCTTCAAAGGAGTAATCGCGTACATCAAGTTGTCCTTTACCGAATCATAGATGATCCATTTGCATTTAGCTTGGTTCTTCTTGAATTTGATGTGCCCTACATTAGATCTAGTCTCCTCCACCACATTGGATACATAGCCATCCAAATAACGTTCTTCCAAGATCTTCGGATCCTTGACATTCAAAGTGCCTTCAAGATGGTCTTCCAGTCTTACTGAGATCAATGCCATTGCTTTCAAGTACTGTGCTCAACTCCTCAGAATCTACATAAGCTCAGAATTACTTGTTAAAACTTAGATCTTTCACTCCTTCAGACCTGATACCATGTTGAATTTTATACAAATATGTTGAGATTCGATCTTTAAAACTTGTATTGCATAAATATAGAGTACTTGAAATCAGTTGAAAAATCACATAAGCATCCACACATAACACGACATATACCCTAGGGAAAACCCTCAAAATAGTGAGAATGAAAAAACCCAACAAATCTTCAAAATATAATTATGATAGATAACAAAGAATGTCTTTTACAATAGCAGATTGCTTTCGACACCCCAGGTGAAAGATAAGAAAGAATGAACACTCAAGGTGTAGATACAGAGCAATAGAGAAGAGAGATCAATCAAATAAACTTGCAATGTGTCCAACACATAAATAACAAGCAAGAACCAGTGCCATGCAATATATAACAAATCAATGCATGGGGAATAGTGCATCACATGCAGAAAATAACGAATTTCCTTCTTGGAGAATTAGGTTGTGCTTTGGTTTCTTCAATCCTGCAATACAATAACGCAATGCCTTTCATATTTTACATTAAATCATACTTAACTAACTTCATGATGAACTTGTCTCTTAGCTGATTGAATTATTATTTAGTTAGGATGCTAACTTAAGTGTCGTAAAGAAATAACTCAAGTGTCATTATGCAAACACTTAATTAACTGAAGTGTCATCTTGTAGATTAACTAAAGTGTTATCAATGAAAAACACTTTAGTTAACTTATTCATTTTTATTAACACTTTAGTTAACTATTCTTAACTGAAATCATGTTGATTGATTTACTGAAGTGATCACTATGAGTTCTCCTCTAATGCATACATTATTGCTTTAACTGAAGTTTAACAATATTTAACTGATGCATACATTGTTACTTTAACTGAAGCTTAACAATTTTTAACTGAGGAATACATTGTTACTTTAACTAAAGCTTTAATTGAAGCTTTAACAATTTGAGTTCACTTTAGTCAACTGAAGTATTCACATGAGCAATTCGAATTCTCTTTGTTCACTATGCATTTATCTTTATCTCTTATCTTATCTGCATATTCAATATGTGCTAACTTTAATTTATCTATCATAACATATTATACATATATTTTTCGATGTCGTAATCATATTATATTACTCTCAAACAAAATGATCATATGCTAAAGCAATTCATTATAGAGGTGGCTAGTCTCTAAAGAAGACTTAATAGCAATCAATGGCCATGGCTAGTAATGCATCACACAACATTAATGATTCAACTTACAAAGCATTTACCTCTATAAATGGAGGTCCACCTCATGTGTACCTCTATAACTGGAGGTCCACCTCATGTGTACCTCTATAACTGGAGGTCCACCTCATGTGTACCTCTGTAACTAGAGGTCAACCTCAACACATGAGAATATGACTTTACACACAAGTCTTGAGCCTTGTCCAATAAGACTTTACAACATTATCACTTTGATATATCAAAGCATTCACCTCGACACATGAGAAATAACCTTTTACACTGAAGGCTTGGTCTTTCTTGAGTCCAAACCAAGAATTCTACTCCAAGTTCCTGAGTCCAACTTATGATCCTTACCTCAACACACGAGGCCCAATCCCTGCTGCACAATATCGGCTTGGAGAATGACTTGTGATGCATGATACATTAAACAATTTGATGGTGTCTTTCCACATTTAACCATGGTGCAAGGTGAGTGCAACAAAGAATACCAGTGCCATCAGAGGATCGACATAACATGACATGTTTACTGTAATTGATTGTGTATAATTCAATGGTTATTATGTTAGAGAAGCTACCAAAAAATAGGGGATTGCACCCACATCACTGCATCATAAGATAAATGGCCTCACTTATACAAAGCAGAAAGGGCCTCTTACAATGATTGTTATATAAGAGGAGGAATAGGTGGTTGCTTAGTGCAAGGATATGTTTAAATTGGGCAATGGGATATAATTGACACAACTAAAATTCATTATTGCCCAAATCTATCAAGGTAGGCCAAATCCATTTTCTCAGGAAATCATGGTGGTCATGGTTTTATAGAAAGGCATCCATAACTTGTGTTATGAACAACTTAGGGCCTTGATAGAGACGAGGATATAAATCTACAGCCTGTAGTTATGTCCAAGTTCTATGACACACTATCCATTGTATATGAGAAACATGCCTATGGTCCAGACCATATATGGAATTATGATGAAACATGTTTACAAGCATGGAGGAATTGTGGTATGCAGGTAATTGACAAGAGAGGGAATAGGAATGTGCCAAAAATCATGTGTAAGAACAAGGAGTGAATAACTATTTTGTGTTTTGTAAATGCAATTGTTGCATCGATCCCTGGGTTTTATTTTTTCAAGGGAAATATCCAACTAAAAAACTATATCCAAGATTGTGAACTAGGAGCATGCATAACTACACATCCCCATTCATGACTGACTAAAGACTTGTTTTTTAATTAGTTTTTTCACTCTGTTGCATTTGTACTTGGTGATGTCTCACCCGAAAATAGACAATTGTTGATTTTTTATGGTCATAGTAGCCACATAGTTATACAAACCATTGAAGAGGCAAATAGACTAGGCATTGACTTCCTGACTTTGCATGTGCATACTACTCACAGGTTGTAACCTCTCGATGTGAGTGTGTTTGGACCTTTCAAGAGCTACTTCAAGGCTACAAGAGAAATATGGGTGGAAAATAACATAGGGATAGAGGTGAAAAGGTCTGAATTAGCTGAAACTGCAAGTAAGGATTTTAAAAATGCTCTCACCCCCTTGAATATCAAGGTTGGATTTAAGTGGACTTGAATTTGGCTAGTGAACTATGATTCTCCTCTCTGTGATACTAGCTGTATCCAAGCCTTTGATTTACATGCCCAAGAAGATACAGATCTTGCAGACAACTTGTTATCCCTGTCTCAAATACATGGTGTGCCATTGGGTGATGATGATGACCATGTCAAAGCTACCCAATATGATCACGAACCAAATGAAAATAACATGGAAGTTGTTGGGTCATACGAAACATGTATAAACTCTATAGAGAATATTCCTAGTGACCCTACTAATCTAAATTTGGTTGTAGTTGGTTAAGCAACAGGAAGCAATGAGGCACATTTGACAATGCCAAGCCAAGTTACACATCCTGAGTGGTAAGCAAAAGCCATGATGAATATGAACATAAATATTCTCACTAGCACCAATGACGAAATCCTCAACATGACTTTGTATCCAACAGTCCTAAACAACGAACATGTCCATTATTATATGGATGACGGGGGTTATTATGTAGATGATTAGGGTGTATAAGAACATAGTGGATATTGAAGAACCATATAGGGAAGACAATGCCAATGAAGCACTGCTCCCAAATGATCCTCCTATTCAATCAAGTACCACACTAAAACTCAACCAATTTCTAAAGTTTTCAGCGGAGAGAGTGGAAGCACATCGATCAAAAGGGTAACTAGATTATCTTTGAGTAGGTAGGAGATCACAATTGCACTTCAAATGACTACATCAAACTATTGATCGAGGAAGAACAAAAGAAAATAGATATACAAGAAATAAAACAAAAGAATAAGGATGAAGCAAAGGAGAAGAAGGCAACGAGGATTGTTGTAGCAAAAAATCGAATGCAGAAAAGGATTTGAAAAGAGACAAAGAGGCAAGAATTAGAGCACCAAAAAAAATTGGCAAGGCAGTAAAGAGAACAAATAAAGGCACACCAAAATCTTCAAAATCGTTGAGGGAGGATAGGGGAGGTGGGTGAGACCGCAAACACAATCAAGCATGGGAGTATGGTGTCCAACTCATTAGATCCATTTGTAGACAATCCATGATTCTTCCAAGAATTTATAAACATCCAACTCCCCCAATATCATCTATATGGTCAACCTCCACCCCTTATTCCTACAAGAGAAAAGGCCTATCCGACAAAGGCTATTCTAAAATCTCTAGTTAATCCAGGGGTATTGAGCACATGTCAGACCTATGGTTTTCAATTCCTCCTTGGCTACAAGCAACATACTAGCCTCAAGAAAGTACAGGCACCTCAAACATTTATGGTCAAGCAACCTTAGGCAGGTCAACCAACTTGGCTAAAGAAAATGCAAGCAAATCAACAAGTTTATGCAATGCATGCATTGCGGCTCCTCACCAATAAAGATATCAAATGCTTAATCTAACCATATGCAATGTGGATTTTGTTACAAAAGGAATTTTGTGGTTGTTCCTCTTCTCCTAGATTGAATCCAATCTATGGAGTCAAATATATGTAGTTAGTTTTCTCTATAATTCAAGGCATTGTATTCAAGGAATGTTAATATAAATACAATTTTGGTTTTACCTACGACTGGTTTTCTATATCAATTTTGATGCATGAGAAAATATGGTTTTGGAAAGCAAATAAAACAGGACGATAACCCGATTCAATCTATTGCAATATTTCCCCTCAAAACAATACCCCCAGATTTATAAACATAACAATTAACATGTACCTATCCTGACAACAGTTAATCTTAATTGTACTCTTATTCTCTTATTGTACCTAGAAAACAAATTCATACCAAAACAAAACAAGTTTTTACAACCAACAACCATGAACAACATTAGTTTACATGGGAAGCAACCCATAAAAAAAGAGGAAAACTATATTGATAACATATCATACGTGTAACAATTTATAAAACTTTTTAGTCTTAACCATTTTCCAGGAATAAAAAGTTAATAGTAAGCAACTAAAAAGAATGAACCATTGACCATACATAACAAAATAATTTTGGCATCTAAGGAATATGAAAGTGGAAAATTATTCTAGCATCAATGGAACCTACTGTCATAAGACTGAAAATTAGAAGGGTCCATAGTGTTACAAAGTTATTGAAATTGAATTAGGGAAACATAAATGTGACCAATAGAAGATATATCTCCAATGAGTACATAACATGTGCCACGCAAGACAACCAAGCGACGGTGTATGACACCAATTCATCGTGTTCCTCCATGCCATGGCAGTAGTTGTGACTTTAATTTGCTTTTATTGTCTTCAAAATTTAGTCTCCACGCGCCTTTTGTTGCATCCACTCCTACATGTGTTGTTATTTCTCTAGGATACATTCTGTGGGCGTTGAAACATGTCTTAGTTTCAATAGAAGAATAGGGCACCAATATGATCATATAGTGATACAAACAAAATGACATTGAAGTATTTGAAGAACAATCAAAGGGTATGAACCAAATCGTAAATCCCTCCTCTCCTTTCTTTGAAAATACCAAAATATCGAAGGAGGTTAGAGTTTTGGAAGACATATTGTCTTTTCTAGTTCAAAAATATGAAAGGAGGAGAAGGAATCTCAAAAAAATCTCAAAAAAAATTAAATGGTGTAAATTAAAATGAACTATCTTGACCTTTCTCATACAATTGGAAATTTGTCACCTTCAATTCCCACGGGAAATAAGGAGGGTACTGACAAGTTGGGACACCTCCCTCAATATGATTTACACATTTAATCTTAACTAGTTATAACATGTTGGGGTTAGTTATAACTTGGAGGTGTTGTAAGCTTGGAGATGAAGGATTTTCATTTTAATGACACCATAATGCTTACATACAAAAAATGTCACGATAATCCCATTCTAACAAGCATCACAAGATCCATGCACATAAATTTCACAAGGGAGCACCTTTTTTTTCAAAACAAAAAAAATGTACTCCCTTTATTTCAAGTAGAAATAATGAAATTAAATTTAACACATGTACAAGGGCACTATACCAAAATGAGAATTGTAACAACCTTCCTTGTGATAAAAATTATAGCAAAAAGACAATCTACCTTTATAGCATACAAACTAATAAACTAAATCAAATAGTATCCATTATTATTGTTTTTCACCAAGTTTCATACATGAAAGAAAAAATGAAATGTTGACCATCAATGGCCATGACATAAACAAACATGAAACTTAGACATTGCATGTCCAAACCAAAGAGACTATGTTAAATTAGACAAATAGTTGTCTAGCAGGTAGGACTACAAGAACTATATCCTTTGTTTTAAGGATATGAAGTAATCCTGCTTAAACCTTCACTACCTACTTTGACAATCCATCAACCATAACATGTAGTTCTCTATATATAATGTTGAAATTAAAGTTACCCAATATTTATAGTTACTCCTTTACCTTTCTAATGAGATGCTCCATGCTCGGGTTTCCATTCCTCCTTTGTCCATTGATCTACTCCCTAACAAGCTTTGAATCCTCAAATATCTACAACTCTAATAGACCTCTTTTTGTTGCTAACCCCACCAAGATGATAATAGATTTTACCTTGACTGTGATTTTATTGTAATACTCCAAACTACAAGTAAATGAAAATAAATGTAACCCTAAAAGGTATAACACCACCCACCCCACCCCATCCACACCACATCTACTTAGATTCCCCTCAAAAAATACATATATAAAATCAAGACTAATTGGAGTCAATGTGTAGATCACCCACCCACCTTCCTTAAGGCTGATTGATGTCAATATAACTACTTAGTTAGTTATATGAATGCTTTCAGTGTGTGCCTATAGAGGTTGGTAACGTGTTTTCAAACTAGATTTCTATACACACAAATATCTCACTTTTCCTAGTCTATAGAACTAGAGTCATATTAAAGCAAGGAATGGATAGGGACAAAGTGCACATACTTAGAAAGCTACACATAATTTAATAGGAAAAACTTGAACTTAATATACATGTAGACAATCCTAAGTTCAACCTTAGAATTATATTTTAGTGTGTATAATGTATGAGAGGAGTAGATAATAGATTTTGCAATATTGGCAGTAAAAGGCTATGCACATAATTGTATATGAATAGGGCCATAGCATGAAGAGGAATATAGAACTTGATGTCACTACTCAACACAATAGATATTTATGAAAACAATCCATTTAGTTAGGGATTAATCTTAAGGACCTAAACAAAGATAGAAAGTACCTCAATGGCTTCCATAGTCATGTATGCTATTCAATTCCAAGACCATTGATGAGGCCTAAGTGCAAGCCCAATACATGAAATATGGCAAGAATAAGTGGAAACCAAATAGTTTTAAGCTATTGGACCATTACAGAGTTTCCAATAATGGAGAGAATTAGAGGGAAAGGGGAAAAATAAGAATCCATTTTCCACTATGCGTGTACAAGTACCACTCGTAACCACCATGGTCATTTCAACATTGATAATCTCGCCAAAGACAAATGTTGAAAGCTCTAAAGAGTGTTTAATGCTACAAACCAAAAGTAGGAGCAATCTAAGACACATGTTATTATAATGGAAGCAAGAAAGGAGATAAAAATAAACTCATATGTGGATGGAATTTTCACAACAATGCAAAAAAGTGAACTTGAATTTTCACCAAAATTGTAAAACCCTAAAGAGGCATTCTCTTAAACTCAAAAAACAAATGATATATGCACATGAACAACAACAAGAATGCTTAGACAAATAAAAAAAAATTATGAGATAAATGTTAAACTATCTTTTGGTGTGGGTCGATGACAAAATTTCTGGGACTATCAAAGCCAATCTAGTTTATGAGTCTATCTTTTCTCATCTGTATCATTTTCAACCAGAGTGGTGGTTTGTGGCCATTTGGAGAGCAAAGGTGCCATAGAAGGTGAAATGTTTCACTTGGTTGCTAATTCATCAGAAAATTCTCACCTGGGACAACCTTCAACATCGTGGCTTCCAGGGGCCTGGAAGATGTGCCTTGTGTGAATTGGTGCTTGTATCTGTAGATCATTTGTTCTATGAATGTCCTTTTGTTTGCCATCTATGGAAGGGCATCCGTGATGGCCTGCATTTTTTTTGGTCCCAACATTTCAATACCTGTTTGGATTTTCTGCTTCATGCGTCAACACATTGTACTCTAACTATTGAGATGGCGATATTCTCCTTGTGGGAGGTGTTGTTAGTGCGGAATCGAATTCTTTTTCAAGGGACTGTGCCATTCATGGAAGGCTCTATTTTGAAGATCCTAACTCTACACTCAGGTACTGTGGTTTCTCCTGTACATTGTCGTCCTCGGAATCTCATTAGCCCTGTTGGATGTTTTATTATGTCTAAATTAATCCACCCATTCTTTAACTATCAAATGGGGTTGGTAAGCTTAGAGTTGACACAAAATATATGCGAAGGTAGAGGGTGTCGTATAAATATTTTAACAAACAAAAGATCAAAAGATATTTCAAAATGAAAAACCGAGTCAAACTCCAAAAATGCAATTATTAAAGTAATTAAACTGAGGTAGACTAATAAGCCAAACAATTGATAATAGACTTTAATCTAAAATACAATCAACAATTAACTATTCAAACGAAAAACTAGGGTACAAGGAGAACTTAACTTATAAGCAACTAGAAAACTTAATAAAATAAACCAGTAGAAAAGTTAATAAAGAAAACTTAAAAAGAAGCAAGGAGAAAACTTTAGGTTCTATTCTGCAAGTTCTTTCAACAATAACACAACATAAAAAAAAAAAAAAAAAAAAAAAAAAAAAAAAAAAAAAAAAAAAAAAAAA
>LPNX010281247.1:54408-83695 GCA_001517045.1 Pseudotsuga menziesii
CAAAACCATACAACGATAAAACAAAATCAGAAACAAAACTTAAGAGAAAAACTTAAGAATAACTTAAACTTCGTTTAAAGTAAAAGAAGTAAGGAAAATGATAAAACTTTAATAAATACTTTAAAACAACTAAACTTTAACTTTAACGTTAAACAAAAATAGCATCTAAATATTACAGTCAAAACATAATTCAGACATTCACAAAACAAAACCAAAAACAATCTTAAAACACATAAAAACACTAAAAACAGAACTAAGGGCTGAATGATAGACTAAACTGTGGGTCTGAAAGGGGTGGTTGAATAACAGACTGAACAGGTTGTCTAAATGACATTCTGCACAGTTAAAATGATAAAAACTAACCTAAATGAACTAATCTTCAACTGAAGCCATGCAGATGTAATTCTAATGCATTGAAACAGTAAATAAACCTATTTAACAACAAATTATCCTTAAACTAATTCATGAATAAAAGGAATCATTGCATATTAAACTAATAAATCAACTAGAAATTAACTTGCATAAATTCAAAACAGGAAAAGAAATAACAGAATTGAATCTATTATAAATTCATAAAAACAACTTATTCTATATTCTTGAAAACAAAGACTGAAAGTAATGCTGGAAATGAAATGACTGGAAACAAAATGATTGAAAACAAGTAACTGAAAGCAAGCTATGCACGCATATAACTAATTAACTTTGAAATAAAACTAAGCTAATGTATTACAGAAAACAAATAGAATAGCATTTACTATAATCTAATGGAAGCAAACTAGAAATTAAACTACACTAGCTAAAACAGAAAAGAAACTAAGCTAAACAAAGAAAATGAACCTCTGGTTGATGAGGGGCCCTCTCAGCAATTAGGGGTGATGCTTGGCTAACCTCTACTTAAACGCAATCTTCAACAGCGATGCATACAACTCTTTTTTCAGATGGTGGTACAGAAGTACAATGTTCAAGAGTAAATCACAGCAAGAACTCTTCTCCTAACGTTCGTTAACGATCTTCTTCACTTCAAATTGAAATCGATCAATAATTATGCACTATCAAATTGTTTTTTTTAGCTTTAAAAAAAAGCTTGTATGGGCTTGGTTTTCAAACATGCAAAAGGTAAGTCCACATAGTAATCGATAATAAAAAAGAAGAAGAAAAGGTAACCAGACTCACATAGTTCATTAATATTCTATTGAATCATGATATTATGTATCATATGTTATAAAAGGTCGTCATTATCCACATAACAACATAGTAAGTCTTGCAACGATATATAGCAAATCTGGACTTAAAAACCGTATCTCTCTATATCATTATTTACAGGGATGATCAAGTCGACCCTTTAGTGGTCGACTACTCTCTAAATTTAGTCAACTATAATGGCGTTTAACTAATCACAGGCCAGCGCATAAGCATCTCCCTTCTTCAGCGCGAGTCCGGTTCTTTTCATTGGACAACATACACACAGGTTCCTTCTCCAGCGCAGTAGGTCTTCAGATGTGGCGCATGACTCCTTTAGTGCAATTGTGGAATGGTGGCGAGCAAGGGAAGCATACACGGTGGGTCTTCTAGAATGCAGGTCGTTCTATTCTTTAAACGTGCAGACTAGTGGTAGTTTGGAGTCAAGCAAAGGAGGTCACGAGCGATCCTTCTAGATTGAAGACGCTCCATCCTTTGAACGCGTGGGAAGTGAACAGCTTGGTGTTGGGCGAAATTAATGCATCGACGATCCTTTTAGACTGATGATCATGCTATCACCTGGGTGCATGGACAACAAAACGGTTTGCAGTTGTTTCACATTTTAAATGCCCCGAGTTAATTCTCAAGAGCGCGCAGTCTGATGGTCGATCTGGGTGGAGTGCTGAATGGAAGGATGGGATGTGAGATGGGTAAGCTGGGCATCGATCCAGGGTGAATGGAGTGTCTATCTACTGGCTTGCTTCAGGACTGGAGTCTACAGCAACACATTTTGACATCTGGTAAACCACCAGCGAGTTTCACGCAACGGGTTGAATGACGAGTTGGACGTCGAGCTGGACATGTTGTGCGAAAAGCAGGCTGAATGCATTTTGTGTATTAACTTTGGCCCAAAGAGATTATAAAACCTGCAAACAATTATACAAACCAATTAATATATCAAATGTGTTTTAATAATGTTATTTTTAATTAATAAAACCATAAAAATGATAATAATAAAATAATTTATATAAACCTTAAAAAACACTCATACCTGAGATTGAATAATGATCTATGTGACATAAAACATACAAAAGATAATAAAATATATGTTTAAATGAGTAATTTATCTGCAAAAAATGATAACAAATCTAGGATCAACATTCCCCCAAACTAGAGAAATGCCAGGTCCCACTAAGCAAAAAGAAAGAAAAACAATTTAGGAAGAAGGCGAACTAACAGTTGCCTTCAACTTGGTAGATGAAGAAGGTAATTTAAACTTCACTCTGTTAACCTGTAACTTAAAAATAACATATCTTTCATGTCACACATTGTATGAAAATTAAAAATGACTTCATAGGGTTTTCAATATTCTTAATTTAACAGTTCTGAGGTTCAAAATAATTTTATCATTTATAAGGTTTAAAATTAATTCAACGATGTCCAAAGTAAAACTTTGGGCACGTTGAATATATAACACAAAAACATAAATTGCATTTTGAATAACAAAAAGATTAATCGTTTTCATGCATGATTGGGTAAGAGAATAGAATTATTAACAGTGAAATGGAAGTAAAAAATCTTTTTGCCCAAAAACAAAATTTGGTTAATAAATTTAATCATAAATACTATAATATCACCATTTTTCTCAGATTGTTATTTGATATTTCATTTGCCTTCATTCGATTCTTCATATGGTAAGACCATATTGAATTTTGTTGTAAACTATGCTTCAAGCTATAGCCAAATTCCACTGTTTATATTCGTGAAAATACTTCTCATTTGTTAGAGATAAATAGATTTATCAAAAATAAAAATAAAAATAATCTATTTTTTCTAATCAAATCCATCTTCCCCCAAACCAAAGAGATGGCATGTCCTCAAGCTATATAGAGAAGAAATGATTGTTCCAAAAAAATAGAAAGAATGCGAGCATGCTGTGAATTAGTAAAAAAAAGTAACTAGTAAATGGAAATGGATCAGAAATGTATATTCATGAAAAATAAAACAATGCTTAGAAAGACCATGTAAATGAGAATAATATAATTAAAAGAATACCATAGGGAAAAACTAGCCATCCATGCCTTATTGTAAAGATATCCTGTCATCATCAAGTATTTTAAGTGTATCCCGGAGTGTGTGATATTTACAGCGATGGGTCTCACTTCTAAGATAATGATATCTTAGGTATATGCAGAATTAGACGGCCGGGGCAAGGTCAACTTAGAGCCGTTCTCGAATGACATTATAAACAATTGGCCATGACATAATTTTTTTTGAAATTTTTTTCATATATTATCACTATTTGACGAACTATGTGTATAGTGGTGTATTAACCAGATCTCATTTACCAGATATTGCCTCGCTGCCAGCAGACTTGTTCAATACCCCAATAGGTTTATCTTGGTACCATGCAAGCATAGCCCCGCTACCAGCAAGCCTGTTCAGTACCCTAATGAGTTTACTTGCATTTATCGAGCTTCCTGTTGTAAGGTTTTTACTTAGCATTGACCCGCTGCCAGCAGGCCTGTTCAGTACCCCGACGGTTTTGCCTTGTATAATGATATTAAATATATGGAATTCGATTGGTACTAGAGCGTGTTAAGTCCTGCTAAACAAATAATTCAATTTTTTTCAAAATAAAGTTATAAGTAATTTCATAATGGCCAGACTCATAAAACATATCAAAAGAGAATAACTAAAAGTTGTTCTTTAACCTAACAATCCTTCTTCTTTATAAAGTAAATTAATGTTCCCCACAGATAAAAATTCCACTTACTTTTGAGTTATCACCAAAATACTCAAGAGACAAGTTTTGATAACAAGTATAGGATGAACTAGTAATCCATAGGTAAAAAATAAGGATGTCAAAAATATGATAATGAATGTGGGTCTTATCGAGCAACTGTTTAAAAGAATAAATTAGAAATATACATGTCTTAATCAAGATACGAGAAGTTATTTGAATCATAGAAAAACTGGTGAAGTATGATATACAAAGGATTGATATAAAAAATTTATCCGTATAAGCTACACATGTCGAAAGTACCCTTAAAAAGATTAAAATACCTTATAAGTATTTTGCATACTTTCCTTGTCCAAATAATATTTCGTTAGGTGCTTATAGAGATAATATACTTGTAATCAAATTGTAAAACCACTTGTTAGATGATTCAATTTATTCATAAAGACATTAAAGAAAAAGAGTCATGTGTAAACAACCTATTAGAAACGACCCTCATTTATTCAAAGCAACAAGCACATATTTACATATATATACAAGTGATAATAACCCAAAATATTTTTCAAGGATCGGGAAGAGGAGGAATAGCTTCCCCTTCAACTAATTCCATTTCATTTTTCTGCAAAACATTTTGTATGAAATCATGTTTAGATGTCGGTTGGTGATAGAGCTTAATTCTATGTCCATTTACTACAAAGGAAATTTCTGAGCCATCAATTGTTTTAAATTTTACTGATCCATTGTCAAAAGCTGTAACTACTTCGTATGGACCCATCCAACGGATAGTTAATTTCCCTTTAAAAATTTTAAACCGTGAATCGAATAATAGTGGCCAATATCTAGTATGAAATTGTTTTTGCTTAATAAATTTATCATGCCATGTTTTTCGTTGATTCGGTATTAACATCATTCTTTGAAGTGCATCTTGTCTAATTTCATCTAACTCATTAATCTGCAATATTTGTTGTTTTTGTGCTTCATCCAAATTCATGCCTAATTGTGCTGCCATATGAAAGGTTTTAACTTGAAATTCAATAGGTAAAAGGACTTGTTTGCCATATACTAACTCATAGGGGGTATGTGCGGTAGTGTTTCTCCATGTTATCCTATAGGTCCATAAAGCCTCTAGGAGTCTATCTGCCCAATCCTTATGATGTAAGTGAATGGTCTTAGTTAAAATGGCTTCTAATACTTTATTAGTTTATTCTACGTGACCATTAGCCTGAGGGTGATAAGGTGAAGATTTGCAATGTCGGATGCCATATTTCGTAGTAAGTTCTTTCATTAATTTAGAAGTAAACTGGGTACCTTGATCTTTGACAATTTCTCTAGGTACACCAAACCAGGTGAATATTTCTTCATATATAAATTCTACCACTGATTTCTTTGTGGCTCTAAATAAAGCTTTAGCTTCTACCCACTTGGTGACATAGTCCATACAAACTAAGATATATTTCTTTTTACGAGACATGGGAGAAATTGGTCCTACAAAATCAAGAGCCCATTTCTCAAAAGGTTCAATCATAACCTGGGGTTGTAAAGACATTTAATCAGATGACGTAGGTTTACCCATTCTTTGGCAACTATCGCATCCTTTAACATATTTGGCAACATCCTTAAAAATGCTTAGCTAATAATAACCAGAATGTGAGACTTTATATGCTATCCTCTTATCAAAAAAATGTCCTCCACATGGTCCATCATGGCATGCATGGAGGATGTCTGTCATTTCATCCTCCCGCACACATCCTAGAATAATAAGATCGGGACCAGTGTGGAAGAGATCGTTATCAACCCAAGAATAATTAGAACTCTAAACTATAATACGACGCTTCTCATGTGGAGACAAATGGTTTGGTATTTTCCCGGTTGCTAGATAATTGGAAATATCCGCAAACCAAGGGGTTTGAAAAGATACAACAAATAGATGTTCATCGAGAAAAGTGTCGTCGACTGGTTTAGTACCGTCTTCATGTTGAATACGGGAAAGGAAATCTACTACGATATTTTCTTTACCAGGTCGGTCAATGACGGTAATGTTAAATTCTTGCAATAAAAGAAGTCACCGGGTCACTCTACTATTGGTAATTGGTTTATTCATCAAAAATCTAATGGCAGAGTGATCAGTATGCACAAAAACTCCATAACCTGTGATATAATGATGAAATTTATTAATAGAATAAACTACTGCCAAAAATTCTTTTTCAGTAACAGTTTAATTTAATTCGGCAGGGGTCATATTTTTGCTAATAAAATAGATGGCATAAGGTGCTTGTCCTTCTTTTTGGCTGAGGACTCCTCCTATGGTCGTATCAGAGGCATCGGTAGATATGTGAAAAGGGAGGGACCAATCAGGACCCCTAAGTATTGGTGCCACTGATAGTTTAGCTTTTAAGATCTAAAAAGCATTTTGGAAAGATTTTGTCCACTGGAATTCTGAGTCCTTTGTAAGTAACTTAAACATTGGTGTAGCTATTTTAGTAAAATTTTCAATAAAGCGGCGGTAATATCCTGCATGACCAAGGAATATTCTTACCTCTTTCTGAGTTGTAGGAGAGGGAAGGCCAACAAATACTTCGATCTTTGCAAGGTCTACCCTAATTCCTTGAGAAGAAACATGGTGTCCCAAAACTATACCTTCTGTCAGTAACATTTTACATTTTTCGTGACTAAGAGATAAATTCATTTCTTGACATCAAATCAAGACCTTCTCAAGGTTGTCAAGGGCTTCTTGAAAATAATTACCATAAGCCGTAAAGTCATCCATGTATTCCTCCACACAGTCATGTATAAGATCGGAAAAGATTCCTAAGACTGCTCCTTGGAAAGTGGCAGGTGCATTAGATAAGCCAAATGGCAAAACTCGATAAGCATATGTTCCCCAAGGGCATGTAAAATTGGTTTTGTCTTGATCTTCCGGTGCTATTAAAATTTGGTTGTAACCACTATACCCATCAAGAAAGGGAAAATATTGTTTACCTGACATAGTATCTAATACTTGATCGATAAAAGGTAAAGGAAAGTAGTCTTTAAGTGTAGCTTTGTTTAGCTATCTAAAATCAACACAAATACGTGATTTCCCTGTAACTTTCTTCAGAACTACTACTAAAGGAGATACCCATTTGTTGTCGGAAATAGGATAGATGAAACCAGCAGTGAGGAGTTTTTGTAATTCTTCTTTTACTATATCCTTTAGAGCAGGATTCATCCTCCTATGTGGTTTCCTTACAGGTGACATGCTTGGATCCATATAAATATGGTGAATATAGGTATCAGGGTGTATACCCTTCATATTGGTGTATTCCCATGCAAATGCTCCAGCTTGTTGCTTAAGAACTTTAAGCAGTTGTGCTTGTTGGTTTTCACTTAATCCTGCGTTTATATGTAAGAAATTTTCACGACCAACCTCACAAGGTATGGTATATGGTAATGTATGCTCTTCAATTGTGAATACACAAGGTGTTTCTGTAAACATTAAGAGATCCATATTCTCTTGAAACTCAGCTCCAAAAATCTGAACGAGTTGAGCAAAGGATTGAGGGAAATTTGTACAGGTTGTCTAAGAAACAAACTAGTTTAATACATTCTCAGTGGTCTGCTCCTGAAGTGCTAAAGAAAAATCACTAGGAAGGGAGAGATCATCAAAGTCTTCATCCCCAAAAGAACAATTTAACCACCGTGAATTTTCAGTTATTGGTTGTGTTGGGGGTATAAAATAATTCTTTGTGTGGACAACCCATTAGAAATAGTCATCTCTGTTGAGTTTTCATATGCTAAGCTAGATCATTAGTATTTCATTTCAATTTCATAACAAAAGCATATAAACAGGATCATTGAAAGATAGACAAGCAAAACCATACAAAAAGAAAACAAAGATTTATCTTGGGAAAACCCTAAAGGGAAAAAACCAGCAAAAGCTTCCTCAATATAGATGCCCCAAAAGATAAAAGATAAAACCAAAAAGGAGATCAAAGACTGATCCTCCTCCTTCTCCAGCTACTCCTCTCTCCTCCACTAATGCGCTACACAAGTGAGAGTGTGTGTTCCAAATGAGGAGCGCCACACCTATATTTATATTCATCCGTTTCACTTTAATAATTAAATCCGACATGTAGGCTCGAGTTAATCATGTAGGCTCGAGTTACACAAGTAGGCTCAAGTAACCACACTGGGGTGCTAATGACCCACCTTTACAATTAGAGGGGACTACCTCATGACTCTTATTAGTTCTTCCAATTAGAAGCATCGGGATACAAATTAATACAAGTGGTTATCCCAGTAGGACCATCGGGGACCACAAAAAGATACATATAGAATATTCTTCGAAGTTACAATATTTCAACAATCTCCCCATCCCTACACCCTATAAAAGCATTTGCAGTAGCTAACCATGGTCTTCTCAAGATAATAGGATGTCCTTTAGAAGGATCCTTTGATTCTACGATCATAAAGTCGACAGGGTATTCCCATGAAGCTACTAATACAACAATGTCATCCAAGACTCTAGCGGGTTTTACCGTAGTGCAATCTGCTAGTTCAAGGATGGAAGGGGTAGGTCAAAGAAATTGTCCTAACTGTAAAACTTCTAAAACTGTGGTGGTCATCATGTTAATAGTGGACCCTAAATCGATTAATGTCTTCTCTATGGCGATGTTGTTTATAATTATAGTCACTATTGGGTCTCCTATATTTGTATATTTTGCAATCTGGGACTGACCTGTCATACATTCAGACATTTCTCCTATAACATGAATTGTAAGAGGGTCCTTTTTCTTCTTTCCTGTACGTTTAATACGGAGATCTTTTATTACCTTACTATAGATTGGTATATCTTTGATAGCTTGTAATAGAGGGATTTTAATACAGATGATCTTTAATTCATTTAAAATGTTATATTTCGATTGAACTACAGGTTCTTCTATTACTAATCTTTCTGGAAATGGAGAAATTCTTTTCTCTTGAATAGTTTCTTATGGAGGATGGGTGTGTATTGAAACCTTTGGAATGTTCACATCCTCCAAAATAGCATCATTCACGGGTTCACTTGAATCTTCTTCTTCGTTTGGTCCTGAATAATGACTGATGACTTGGGTTTATTATTCACAACTCTTCCTTATCGTAATTGAATTTCATGTACATGTACAGTCAAGATAAGGTATGAGGGAAGAGTTTCAAACTCAATGTTGTTAAGAGCTTGAGTTGGTTTATTGTTAGGGTTAGGTATCGGCTATGCATGTAACAATGTCGGTCGAGGAGGATTTGCATTCTGAAAGTGATGAGGTTGTTGTGCGATAAAAGGAACTGGAGGTACAAATCCAGACGACATTTGCTGGAAATTTGTTTGATTCTGAGGATAAGGATGATTAGGTGCAGGGACAGATTGTGGCTGAGGATATGGTTGTCCTCTCCATCCTTGTGACAAATGTTGTTGTGGAAATTGAGGAGGAGGATACTAAGGTGGCCAATTCTGCCAGCTAGAATTGTTCCATTGTTGAGGTGGTTGATACAGAGGATAATAGAGTGGAGGTTGTGGTGGGAAGTTCATATATGTTGGTTGGTCTCTAGGTTGCCAGGGAGGCCTCCTAGATGTTTCAGCTACATCCCCACTCTTATAGATGGCTTGCAATCCAGGAAAGGATGGGAAGTCATCTGTTGGATGCTCTTCTGTATAGATGTGACATACAGAGATGTTGTTTAATGGACATTCCCTTTGGGGATCTTTAGTTCTACATATTGGACAAAAAATACTCATTGCTTCTCGTTCTTGATCATGCCTCTTCTTGGCTTGTAAAGCATCTAGTTGAGAACCCATTGCTCCTAAGATATCAGTCTTGAAATTCTCCAACAAGTTTCCTATCTCTACTCTTGTAATACCTCCTGAACTAGGAACATTTCCTCTTATATTTCTACTAAAAGGCTCTCGAAAATTTTTCGTAACTTCCCCCCTACTCCTAGAATAATTTTTACACATCTCACCGATCTATGCAAAAGTTTTATGGGAAATATCGCCAGTTGCCATGAGATTAAGACTTTCTAACAAGTCCTCGGAGATCCCCTTAAAGAAAAGTGTACATACTACATCTTCGCAAAGGTCATTATATTTAGACTTATGTAATGTATAAATGAACCTTTCGAGATAATCCTCCAGGCTCTCGTCTTCAAGTTGATGTATCTTGAATATATCATGTCGAGAGTCCTTAGGTTTGCGTATTCTTGATATTTTCGTAAGAAAGAGGTTTTCATATCATCCCAAGTCCTGATAGTGGATTCTCCTAATCCCATGAACCATCTCAAGGCGAAATCCTTGAGTGTAGCGAGAAATAGTTTTAGTTTGTGAGCGTCTTGTAGATAATTGTAACTCCTACAAAGGATATCGAACTCGAACAGGAATGTGTCCGGGTCCTCATTACTTTTTCCATAGAAAGTAGGTAAGGAGGAAGGAGGGATGTTTTTCATGGTTACATCCTGCATTGTATCTAATATAGGGAACCCAAAAAGTAGCCTCGGTTCAATTTTCCCCTTTGCCTTCTTCATTTCTAACCTCATCATGAGCTTCATTTTCTCCCCATCTCTCCATATAAGTTGGATTCTTAACGTAAATATACCTAGGAGGCTCCTTCGAGATGATAATGGGGCATCCCAATGTTCTTTTTCGAGAGAGATCTTCCTTTGATCAATCGTGTTTTTATTGAATCCTAGAGGGATAGTAGGTTCTACTGTAGAAGTTTCAATTTGCAAAATAACTGGATCTACTAAGGCTCCAAAGAGAGCTTTTACTTGAACAGGATCAATAAAGTCAACAAAATTTGGGTCTCCTACTAGTGAAAAAGTTGTGTTAATTGGATTTGAAACTAGTGGAGGGCTAGGGGTTTCTAATCGCAGATCTTCTTGAACTCCCTCAGGAATGGGGTCCTTAGGATCTTCTGCCAAGGTTCCTTCTCCTTCTATGGCTTCTCCAGTAAGATCTTCTAAGGGAATTTCTTTAGGTTTCAAGATAGAACTACTTCCTACAGGCGTCTTTCGATACCTTTCTGGTGAGTTAGTAGTTGGGGAATTATGTCTCCTACGGTAGTTAGTAGAGACTTCAGTAACTTTTTTGGTCTTGACAAATGTACCTTGAGGATCTCTAATTCTACTCATGAAAGACTTTTAAACTAAAGAAAACCTATGTTATTACTGTTGATGGATTTGGGGGTTCCTGTTATAACAGATGTGCAGGTTCTTACCTCTCGTCTTACCGCTCCCCCGCTACCAACCTATGACTAAAATTCATAAATAATTCTACTCTACCTTACAAAACAACTCCCTGACAACAATGCCAAAAGTGTTGGATGTTTTATTATGTCTAAATTAATCCACCTATTCTTTAATTATCAACCGGGGTTGGTAGGCTTAGAGTTAACACAAAATATATGCAAAGGTAGAGGGTGTTGTGTAAATATTTTAACAAACAAAAGATCGAAAGATCTTTCAAAATGAAAAACCGAGTCAAAATCCAAAAATGCAATGATTAAAGTAATTAAACTGAGGTAGACTAATAAGCTAAACAATTGATAATAGACTTTAATATGAAATACAATCAACAATTAACTATTCAAACGAAAAACTAGGGTACAAGGAGAACTTAACTTATAAGCAACTAGAAAACTTAATAAAATAAGCAAGAAAAAAACTTAAAAGTAAGCAAGTAGAAAATTTAATATAGAAAACTTTAGGTTCTATCCTACAAGTTCTTTCAACAATAACACAACATAAAAAAACAACCTAAAACCATATTAAAGAAAACACTAAATCTCACATGCAAACAAATAAATCAATTCAAAAGGAATAAATACAAAACCATACAACAATAAAACAAAATCAAAAACAAAACTTAAGAATAACTTAAACTTCGTTAAAAGTAAACGAAGTACGGAAAATGATAAAACTTTAATAAATAATTTAAAACTACTAAACTTTAACTTTAATGTTAAACAAAACTAGCATCTAAATATTACAGTCAAAACATAATTTAGACATTCACAAAACTAAACTAAAAACAATCTTAAAACACATAAAAAACACTAAAAACATAACTAAGGGCTGAATGACAGACTGGACTGTGGGTCTGAAAGGGGTGGTTGAATAACAGACTGAACAGGTTGTCCGAATGACAGTTTGCACAATTAAAATGGTAAAAAATAACCTAAATGAACTAATCTTCAGCTGAAGCCATGCAGATGTAATTCTAATGCATCGAAACAACAAATTATTCTTAAACTAATTCATGAACAAAAGGAATCATTGCATATTAAACTAATAAATCGACTAGAAATTAACTTGCATAAATTCAAAACAAGAATATAAATAACAGAATTGAATCTATTCTAAATTCATAAAAACAACTTATTCTATATTCTTGAAAACAAAGACTGAAAGTAATGCTAGAAATGAAATGACTGGAAACAAGTAATTGAAAGCAAGCTATGTGCGCATCTAACTAATTAACTTTGAAATAAAACTAAGCTAATGTATTACAGAAAACAAATAGAATGGCATTTACTATAATCTAATGGAGGCAAACTAGAAATTAAACTACACTAGCTAAAACAAAAAAAGAAACTAAGCTAAACAAAGAAAATGAACCTCTAGTTGATGATGGGCCCTCTCAGCAATCAGGGGTGATGCCTGGCTAACTTCTACTTAAACGTAATATTCAACAGCAATGCATACAACTCTTTATTCAGATAGTGGAATAGAAGTATAATGTTCAAGAGTAAATCACAGCAAGAACTCTTCTCCTAACTCTGCTAACTGAATGGTTTTCTAGCTAACTAAGCTCTCTCACAGAGGCTGCTTTATATAATGATTTACAGGTATGAGTGAGTCGACCCTTTAGTGGTCGACTGCTCTCTAAATTTAGTTGACTATAATGGTGTTTAACTGATCACAAGCCAGCGCATAAGCATCTCCCCTCTTCAGCGCGAGTCTGGTTCTTTTCATTGGACAACATACACACAGGTTCCTTCTCCAGTGCAGCAAGTCTTCAGATGTGGCGCATGAATCCTTCTTCAGTGCGACCGTGGAATGGTGGCGAGCAAGGCAGCGTACATGGTGGGTCTCCTAGGACGCATGTCGTTCTATTCTTTAAACACGCAAACTGGTGGTAGTTTGGAGTCAGGCAGAGGAGGTCATGAGCGATCCTTCTAGACTGAAGACGCTCCATCCTTTGAATGCGTGGGAAGTGAACAACTTGGTGTTGGGCGAAATCAACGCACAAGCGATCCTTCTAGACTAATTATCATGCTATCACCTGGGTGCATGGACAACAAAATGATTTGCAGTTGTTTCACGTTTTAAATGCCTAGAGTTAATTCTCAACAGCGCGTAGTCTGATGGTCGATCTGGACGGAGTGTTGAACAGAAGGCTGGGACGTGATATGGATACGCTGGGTGTTGATCTAGGGTGAACGGAGTGTTTATCTGCTGGTGTGCTTCAGGACTGGAGTCTACAGCAACACATTTTGACATCTGGCAAACCACCAGCGAGTTTCACGCAATGGGCTAAATGACGAGCTAGACATGCTGTGCGAAAAGCAGACTGAATGCATTTTGCGTATTAACTTTGGCCCAAAGAGATTATAAAACCTGCAAACAATTATACAAACCAATTAATATATCAGATGTGTTTTAATAATGTTATTTTTAATTAATAAAACCATAAAAATGATAATAATAAAATAATTTATATAAACCTTAAAAAACACTCATACCTGAGGCTGAATAATGATCTGCGTGACATAAAACATACAAAAGATAATAAAATATATGTTTAAATGAGTAATCTATCTGCCAAAAATGATAACACATCTAGGATCAATAAGCCCTTCTTTATTGGACTCGAAATTTGTTGGTTTTTTCGATGGGGCAGCCTCTGCTGGTCAATGCGGTGCAGGTATGTATATAATGATGCTGGGTAATATGAGCTTCCATCTCTGCATGGGGGTTGAACAGAGCACCAACAATAGGGCTGAGCTCTTGGCCCTCTGGGGGATCCTTCAGTTTGCCTCTCTTCGTGGGATTGCTCTTCAGTATGTTCTTGGAGACCCTAAATTGGCGATCGATTGGGCACTCCACCGCCAGTCATTCCAGTCACTTGCACTTCATCACTAGATGCGTAGGGTACATGGAATTTTGGACTTGTGTCCGTCTTTGCAGCTTTCTCATGTTTATCGGGAGTTTACCTCTCAGGGTGACTTGCTGTCGAAGCAGGACTTTGGGTTGTCTCTGGGTTCGATATACTGGAAAGCTTTATATGGGAACACTGTGTCTCAGGAAGGAGTCTTAAAAGTCTTTTAACTCTTTTGATCACTGTTTTTTTGGGTCCCCGTCTTCTTGTTACATTTTTGGTTATGTCTTATGATGGATGGTGGATATTTTTATGCAGGGCAGTGACAAACTTCTCTATGGTTATTGAAATATGTGGCAGCTTTGCACTTGTATATTTTGCACTTGGCCAATTTGGATTTATGATTATGCGCATAGTTGGGTATTGTTTGACAAATTGTAAAACTCTCGATTGTATGTCAGTAGACATGGAAATTTCCTTTTGCTTTTGTAACTATTGTTTTATTGACACAACTTTTTTATAATATAAGGTTGTTGGGCTTAGCGCAGACCCGGCTTCTATGCTTTTATCTTCGCACCAACAAAAGACCCATAGTGTTGGCCCTTTCGGCAACAACCTGCGAGCAGGTTGCAGTCTCACCCGAAACAGCTATGGGGTGCCGCAGAATCAGGTTTCTGCAAGCAGAAGAGGGATATTACTGAACCTTTAGCCTTAACAACAATTATTTATACAAAATAGAGCTTCGATATTCACTTAAATAGCTTCGCAGTTTAGATAAAAGAACGTTTCTTGCTTAACCCTTAACTGGGAATTCACAGCGAAGTTAATATTTAACAGTTATCTTACTTTAGCATTCACCTACTTATCAAAAGCATAAAAACATAACAACATGAAAACAACAGAACCACCACAACACAAGATATACGTGGTTCACCCCCAGTGTAGGGGCTACGTCCATAGAACTGTGTTTATATTCAACTCTTTACAAAAACCACAGTTCTGATCTACGCACTCAGCTACAGATCTTCTCAATCTCCCACAAGCTGCGCACTCAGCTGCAGAACCCTTCTTACAAAAACCCTCTGCGCACTCAGGTGCAGAGGTCGTCCATGCACACAGTTGGGACTTAACCTTCTTACAAAAACCCTATGTGCACTCAGCTGCAAAGGTCGTCCCGCACTCAGCTGGGACTTAACCTTAAAACCCTAAAAATAGCCTTAACTTCTTCGCATCACATCATCATCATCATGAAAGCCTACCCTCACTCCTTTACATAAGTGCATATTTATACAAGTGCAATATTACAATACCATGAGCTTAAACCATGGGTTACAACAAACCATGTGCTTAAACCATGGGTTAATTACAAAAAGAGGGGCTTCGACCCAACCCTGACACCCCTAAGACTATTTTGGAGCGTAACTCCGCTTACAAGCTTCGCGGCAAAACCGCGGAGTTGCCAAAATTAGGGACCTTGAAGGTCGAGCCCCAACAGGCCCCTAAGACTCACTAGTGTCCTGTCCCGACACACTCTGCTGCTTTTTCGGAGGGAGAATCTTGTTGGAAAAGATAGTGAATTGTTTGTTGAGGCCGTGCATGATATCTTCAGCCGCTTGCTCCTTCTCTAAGATCTCCTGTAACGTTGTTGCAAATACTTTGCTGGCCTTTTCCTGTGCAAATGCATCATAGTCCTTCAAGACCTTGAGCTAGCTGTTCGCAGTGGTGCTCAACTCCAAGGCCTCGTCAAGAAGGGGCTGCACAGAGTTCACCTACAGTGTTTCTTTCCTTCTGCACGCCTCAAATTCTTGCTGGAGTTCATTGCTCTGCTTTACCTTGAGCATCTTCTGCATAGGAGGCAATGTCTTGATCTTTGCTTTGACTGCATCCAGCTCTGTCTATCGTTGCTTGATGGTTTCTTGCAGCTTTTCCACTTCTGGGTTGTCCTGCAAGTTTGTCCAGGCCTCGACACTTTCATCTAGCAGCTTAGCTGCATTGCTCACAAGGTCGGAGATCTTTGTTGCGGAGGCCTGAATATTTTTACGACGCTGCTCCCTGACCTCTGGTGGACTCTCAGGAGTAATGCGAAGTTGAAGCTCCGCAATCTGAGCCTCATGCTCTGCTTTCAGTTTCTCAATCTGGCTTCGAGACTGTTGTGCATAGTCTTTCAGCTTGGCGATCCTTTGCTCTAGTTCTTCTTCAAGTTGCATGTCGAAGTCAGGGAGATTTCGACATGCCTCATCCAATACTCGTGCCAGTGTAGCCTGCTTGCTTTCTGCTTCCCTCTTCCTCTGTTCCGCTTCTTCCAACTGCGCTGCGAGGCTCTCACTCTGCTTCACGGCATTCTCTAACTGTATTTGCGAGTAGCTATCTCGTGCTTGGATCTCCTTCATGATTTCCAACTGACAAAGATGCAGCTCCAGCATAGACAACTTGGTGTAGTCTATCCCAACTGTCATGCTCATCTGCGAACGAGATGTTGCGTTAGTTATAATGAGGGCTACACTTGGCACTTAACCTCTGTTATCTCTGGCTAGCCATTGCCTTGTGTCTGGCTGCGCAGCTACTGGGGTACTGCTTGCAGCGCTAGTCGCTGATTTTTCTGCTAAGTCCTTCAGCTCTAAAATTTGCTGTACTACGCCAGTGATGGCATCAAGATGCGTAGCTGTAAACTGTGACCATTTTTTAGTTAGTACTTCGGTAGACTTTGTCAGAGCCTGATCAAGCTCTTCCATCGTCACGGCGGGCTCCTCGATGATATTTTTTCCCTTTGACACCTTCGCTTTCTTTCTGGACTGAGGCTTTGCAACTTCCTCTGCCTCTGGGGACTTGCGCTTATCTGGGCGATTGGGGTCTAAGATGGTCTTGACCGATTCTTCTTCTTCTTCATCAGCTCCGCTATCTCCACCCTAGTCGCCTTCACTCTGTTGTGACTCACTTTGTTCTTCGCTGTCTTCTGGTGGGTCACTCTGCTGCGTCTGACTAGGGCCTGCGCCCACATTGGTGACTGGAGGGACTGGAATGTTGGGTTTTGTCCCTACGTCCTTCAACCATTCAGCCGGCCACTGCTGAACTACTGTGAGGATGTCTTCTTGGGTCACCACATATGGCAACTTCCAGCATGCATGTTTATCATCTGCGCGAGCCTGGATGAAGACATTGTGCATGTCGGCCTTGAAATTGGACACTCCAACATACTGAGAGAATAGCTCATTACTGAGTCGCGGTATCTTCAGAATCTCATATGAGATACTCATTAAGTAAAAGGCGAACACATAGTTTGTCATCTGCTGTAAGGATTTACCCTGCGACACCCACAGAGATGCGTACCTTGCTGCGCGAGGCATCTGCGGAGGCACATCGACAAACTGCACCTTGGTAAGTTCTCTCCATCCTACTAGTGTAATAAGCACTATCAACCATGAGTAATGAAAGGGTCTACCTTTCTCCTGTGCGTCGCAGACATCTTCGAGGAATTCCTTGGCAATGTAGTCTGCCCATTTGTAGCTGTAGCCTTCGGCACAGTTCGCAGCAATACTGACAATCGGGGCAGACACTTCATTTGGTCTGCACTTCCTCATTAATTTGCAGGCTAAGAGCTCAGCTGCGAAGCGAATGTTTTGGTGCCGAATTGTCAAGGTTTGATACCCTCGCTTCCCTTTCGTCAGGACGAAGCGGTCCTTCATGCTCTGCACCAGCTTCGTATCCTCGTGTTTTGAAACAAATTCAATTCCAGGATCAGGCCCTTCCTTCGGCAACCCTGTGATCCTATGAATGAGCTCGCCAGTAATAGGAATTCTCTGGTATCCTATACATAGGTGCCCATCATGCACCAATGCCAATAACTATTTGACCACCACGGTCACCTGTGTGTTGCGACCAAAGTGGGGGACATTGAGCATCTTCAACAAACCAGCTTTCTCCAAGCCAGCAGCCCATTGTTTCACTTCCAGCAATGTCGCTCCGGTCTCTGGGTAGTGGACAGAGTGAAAGTATGTTCCAGGTGTGAACTGTGGAAACTTCCCACGATCATTTGTATCATGGTCGACGTACTTGAGCCGGTCTATTTTCCCTATCATCGTGACGACCAACTAGACACCCGGGGGCAGCGAAGGGGTGCGTAGTGTGAACTTTGTTGTCCGCCGAGGTGGCTGCACTCCTGGTCGAATAAGCTGAAGATATGGTGGACGTTGTGGTGCAATGTTCTCATCCTCACCGAAGTCTTCAAAACCTTCAGGTGGGAGCTCCGCTGAACTAGAAGGATTCATCTCGGGTTCCTCCGGTGTCTTTCCTGATGGCCTGTGTTGGTCTTCGTTTCGCTTAGAGCGAACTTCTGGTTTAAACTTTTTCTAGGTAGATCGTGTCTGCATTGGTTGATTCGGTGCTGGGGGATTCTCTTCACAGGGTGCAGATGCAGGTGGGTTGCTCATAAGGTTCTGCAGACCCCTCTGTTCAAATTCTCTCAACAATTCCTGAACTTCATGAGCAGCTGACATGGACTGAACTGTAAAACTCACGAAAATGTGTAAGGCAAAATTCAGAGGCTTGGGTGTCTTCTTATAGAATTCCACGACCAAATCTTCCATAACTGTGCATTGAAGACACCAAATCTAACAGAGATCTTGTCCAAACGGTGCTAGATTTCCCAAAATCTCATCATTACAGGCAGTTAACCGACGCCGCCAAATCTGATTTTTTTCAACGGTCGAATTTTAAACTCCGACACACCTTTCTTCTTCAGCACAACCACTAACTTCAGCTCTTCCACAATAAGGACCTTTGACACATCCTGACACCATGACAAGGTTTCTTCGACAGCCTCAATGATTCATGCAGCGAGCATCTTATCTAGCTCCATTCTGACTTTTTCTTTATACTTAGGGTTCAGCCTATAAGGGCGCTGCTTCACAGGCTTCGCATCAGGTTTCAAAGGTATTTTTATCACTCCTATATCACCAATGATACCTTTCATTTCTGAGAACTTCATCGGAAATAAGTCCTGATACTCATGGAGAAGTTCAGTCACTTTGATTACCATTTCTTCATCCCAATAATCTCCAATGGTAGCATACTTAGGCATTTCTTCTGACCCAATGTTTACTTGCCTTGTCTTCAAGGGCTGAGTCACTTTAGGTGCTTCGACTGCTGGGCCATGTACTTCACAGTGTCCTTTTGACTCATGAATGTTTATGTTGCGTGGGTCATAATCCTCGTCAATTGCGAGGTTATAACATTCTACTGCATTAGCTTCTTGTTCCTTCCAATCAGGTTGGTACTCAGTTATTTCTTTATCATTAAACACGTTAGTATGGATCAACCTAATAGATGCATCCAAAGCAGGACAAACCTCATTAATAGAAAACATGAGCACAAAACTATCAAGAAGACTATCCCAACTTACAGTACCATGGCGAAGCTCAACCTTCGCATACCAGTTCTTTACTATAGGTTCCAGGGTGTGCACAAACCTATGTACCCATTCTTCACGAGGTACATGCTTCCATTCTTCGTAGCACTGCTCCAAATGTTCCTGGGGACTATTCTTACCATTAAACCTGCTTCGCACCTCCTGAGGTTGATCCATGAATCTCAAGCGAAGGAACTTCTGACAAGCTGCCCAACCATGGATATACCTTCTATGGCCATTCCACCATCTGGCAGCTGTGGCTCTGAATGCTGAATCTAGAGTCTCCATTTTCTGTGAATCTGGTACTTGCTCTGAGAATTGTACAATAAATTCTCTTGGGTCTATCAAGCCATCAAAGGTAGGCAGGATTCTTGTCTGTGAGCTAAGCCATCTGAGAGACTTGGTAATTCTAGCACATCGATGTCCATGTAGCTCATAGAGTCTATTCTGCCAATTCTCTAGACCTTCGTCTGAATCAGTCATGCAAGAACTGTCACACTGCCAATCCATTATACCTTCAGCAGTAGGATCAACATAATCTTCTTATTTAGCTGTGATGTTGTAGATATGATCCAAAACATCCTGATCTTCATCTCTAACTGGCTTTGTGTACCTCTCTCCTTGAGAAGGGTCCAATGGCACTATGACTCTCAAGCCTTTCCCTTCAAAAGTCATCTGCCTCTTCTTAAGGTTGATTACTATACTATTCTCTATTGCCCATTCAATTCCTAGCAAAGCTGGATAGGGGTTGCTATCATCAATTATCTCAATGACTTCAAAGTCTGCTAAGGTACTGACTCCATCAATGCCTACTGGTACACTAGGGAATCTTCCCAAGGGCACAATCTTCGGCTAATTGGCTAATCTTAACTGTATAGGGGACCATTCAAGCTTAGGTTTTCCCATTTGTTCCCATGTCTGCCTAGTTAGGACATTCACTTCTGAGCCTAAGTCTAAAATGATATCAGTCATGTCATAATCTCCTATCTGAGCATGCAATCTCATTTCTCTTCCAATCCTTCTAACTCTATTAACAATTTTTCCTCTATCAGAGCTTCACTGAGGTTCGCAGGATACAATAACTTTCTGTAACTCATTCAAAGCATTTTGGTTCCTTAATAGTTTCATACAACTCTGTAAAAATGATGACAATGTACTTACTTGATCCGGCAAAGCTTCTTGGAGCTGCGACTACTGTCGATGTTGATGCGCAGGTGCTACTAATGTTCCCGGATCAACAAAGTCTTTTCTAGCTTCCATAAATGTTTCTTTTTCTCTTTCAACATCGAAGGTTGGAATTTTTTCTGGGGTCTTACAGACCTAAGCCTCGTCAGGTTGTTTCTCCTTATTCTGCACCTGCGTCGTAGCTCCGCTCCTTGTAACAATGTTAAGGGCTGGGGCAGGTATTTTCTCTATAGCAATCATCTGAACATTCTGAGTAGGAGTGCCATTTCTTTCTTGGATCTTGGCTATCAACTGTGGACATTGCTCAATCACATGATCGACTGCTCTGCAATATCGACATGTCGTAGTTGGGTTCCGACAGTCTCTAGCTACATGTCCTGCCTGATTGCAGTTATAGCAAATAACCTGGCCTCGACCTCCTCCAGGCATACCACCACGACCACGACCTCTGAAACTACCTAGACCACCATGGTAGCCATATCCATCATTGGAATGTGCCTCGGGTTGTACCCTATAAGCATCACAGGTTCGCTCTCTCGTGAGGTCAAAGCTGCGACATTCGTCTTCGTTGTGGCCAACTGACTTACAGAACTTGCAGTAGGGATTCTTAGGTACTTGAACATATCTCTGCAACAGATAGCAATCTTCAGGTCGATGTTGGCCAGTTGTTCTACAAATCTCACAATACAAGACATTAGGGTTAAACGGGTTCGGTGCACTAGTATTCAAATAATTCCTTAGTGCAAGACACTGTTCTTTGTCATGACCTTCTGTCTTGCATCATGTACACCAAACCTCTTTGCGAGTAGCTTTCCCTTTTTTCATGTCACGAAGCTCCAAAGCCATTTCTGCTAACTGTGCTTGTATTTGGGCTATTCCAGAATTATCTCCAACAGGAGCTATCTCAAGTTTCATGGCCATCTCCAAAGCCTCTTGCTGATCAGCAACCTTCTGTTGCATAAGTGGAGTCCTGATATGGGGTAATAATGTTGCAATGAACCATTCCTTATGTTGTTCTGGTCCAATAGTGAAGCTAACTGGATCTAGCAGAACTTTGAGCCTCTGATCAAAGTCCCAAACTGATTCACCTCGCCTCTGCTGAATTTCTTTCAGTTCAGTTATACACTGTGACTTTGATTTAGGCTTCTTGAACTCTTTGATCATGGCTGTTTTAATATCATCCAAGACATGGTTCTGAGTACTGGAAAACTTCATGAACCAGGTCAAAGCCCGGTCTCTGAAAGAAGTGACCAGCTGTGCTCTTCTTATATCTTGGTCCATAATACTCTTAGCAGTCCACACAGCTTCGCATAAGAACCAAAACTGTTATGGATCCTCCGATCCCGTTCCTTTAAAGATTGGTAGTTTGATGTCATCATTCCCATGGGCCATATTGGATCTAGGGGGGGAGGGAGGGGGAGGAGGAGGGGAACTTGCTGAGGTAGACTGACCTGCGACAGGAATACTCGGGCTAGGGTTACTTTTAGACTGCGACAGGTTCTCGGGGATAACAGATCTGCGCTGCGGAGTTAGAGGAGGGTTTCTAATAAAAGGGGTTTCTTCAGACTTAGAGTCTTCTGGACTTACTGGGGTATACTCGGTATTCTGGCCTAGGGTATAAGATTCAAGGGTTCGTTTGTATCTTTTACCACTTCGAAGCAAACCACTTTGCTCGTCAAAGTCACTTTCGCTTCCAAACATAAGTTAGTAGTAATAGATCTAGCAATCTGATTCTATAAGAAATATGCCTTTTTCAGCCAAGAGCATTTTAATTTTCAAACTAAATGAATTCAAGTACTTACCCCTTGGTCCTTTGAAAAACTGTCGTTTAGCTTCGCTGAAGAAAGTACTTGTGTCGATGGCGAACTCCGTCACAAATGCTTCAAGGGTTCGCGTTGTCCAGAAATCAACTCGTGATATCGTGTTGTTCACCCTTTTCAATATATTAATTCTTGCTGGGGTCCAGTCAGGAAACTGATCTTCTTTGAAGTTTGTCTTCCTCTCTGTCAACCTGGATAACCACTGGTGCAATTCTATGTGGATACTACCAGAGAAAATTTCATAAATATCAGAAAAAACGTACCTTTGCAAGAAGTCGTCTGAGCTACGACGAGGATCCTTGTTTTCTTGTTCAGCAAATTTCAAATAGGTATCTTTGATCCAGTCACCGATTTCTTTTACTAAGGGCCTCCAAAACATAGCCCTCCAGGTACGACGTAGATCCCTCTTGAGCAGATACTGAGTTCAACCGGCAAAGGAACCAATTTGTTGGGCTTAGGGCAGACCCGGGTTCTATGCTTTTAACTTCGCACCAACAAAAGACCCACAGTGTTGGCCCTTTCGGCAACAACCTACGAGTAGGTTGCAGTCTCACCTGAAACAGCTATGGGGTGCCGCAGAATCAGGTTTCTGCAAGCGGAAGAGGGATATTACTGTACCTTTAGCCTTAACAACAATTATTTATACAAAATAGAGCTTCGATATTCACTTAAATAGCTTCGCAGTTTAAATAAAAGAACGTTTCTTGCTTAACCCTTAACTGGGAATTCACAGCGAAGTTAATATTTAACAGTTATCTGACTTTAGCATTCACCTACTTATCAAAAGCATAAAAACATAACAACACGAAAACAACAGAACCACCACAACACAAGTATACGTGGTTCACCCCCAATGTAGGGGCTACGTCCACAGAACTGTGTTTATATTCAACTCTTTACAAAAACCACAGTTCTGATCTGTGCACTCAGCTGCAGATCTTCTCAATCTCCCACAAGCTGCGCACTTAGCCACAGATCTGCGCACTCAGCTGCAGAACCCTTCTTACAAAAACCCTCTGCGCACTCAGCTGTAGAGGTCGTCCACGCACACAACTGGGACTTAACCTTCTTACAAAAACCCTCTGCGCACTCAGCTGCAGAGGTCGTCCCGCACTCAGCTGGGACTTAACCTTAAAACCCTAAAAATAGCCTTAGCTTCTTCGCATCACATCATCATCATCATGAAAGCCTACCCTCACTCCTTTACATAAGTGCCTATTTATACAAGTGCACTATTACAATACCATGAGCTTAAACCATGGGTTACAACAAACCATGTGCTTAAACCATGGGTTAATTACAAAAAGAGGGGCTTCGACCCAACCCCGACACCCCTAAGACTATTTTGGAGCGCAACTCCGCTTACAAGCTTCGCGGCAAAACCGCGGAGTTGCCAAAATTAGGGACCTTGAAGGTCGAGCCCCAACAAAGGTTGTCTTTCCGTGTGAAAAAAAAATGCACTTGTTGTACACTCTATATGTCATTTTAGTTATAAGAGCACTTAACATAGTTCAAAAATAGAAAGTAATCAATCAATAAACAAGTGAAATAGCAGCAAGGCTGCTTATACCTGCCGTTTAGAAATATTTTAATGCCATAATGTATATAAGTTGAAAGTTGAAGTAATTATGAAACATTAAAAACTTGCAACAATGTATTACTTGTTGCTATGTTGCTTATTTTTTGATGTGACGTTATTAGTTGCTATGTTGCTTATTTTTCTATGTGAAATTACTTGTTGTAACTATGTTGCTTATATTTCTATGTCAAGTTAGTAACAAAGCTGCATGATACCCACCTCTTAAGAAAAGTTTTGTAAAAAAATAGTTGTAAAAGAAATGACAAGTAGATAATGATAAAATGTACACAACTACTTTCTTAATTAGTTATAGAGTAAGACCTTGAGATTAAAGATCCAAAATAAGTTTACTTGTAGTTGTGAATTTTCTTTGTAGTTTACTTTAGCATCTTTTGTAAGGCTGCATGGCAGCAATACCTACCGAACCATGGAAGGATGCCAAATAACATGGGCATTGTTAGGCTGTTTGCATTGGCGAAACTAAGTGTTTATGTTATATCCGTGGGAGGATGCCTAAGAAAGTCTGGATTGTGTGGGTGACTTAGTAAGTTGGTATAAAGTTGCAATTCAAGAAAATAACAAATAGCAAAATAGCATTTATAATGTGACTCTATATGTGAGAAAACATATATATATATATTGGGGTGATTTTGTACATAGAGAAAGGTATTTAAACACGACATTTTATTTTTTCTCATACATTAATAAAATATATTATACATTATATTATTTGTATTCAACGCATAATTGAAAAAAATGTATACCATTTTCTTTATGCTGTGATTTTGCATGCTATAACGTGTAAGTTTCTCAAGGAAATGTGAGACATTTGTTGGCTCTTCTCATCCTCGTGCATAAGTTATTGAAGACATTATTCTTGAACATATTCTATTAAAGACATTAATCTCAGAGTATAAATGTCTAGAGGCATATTTTGAAATTCACCGAAGTGCTCGACAATTGAAGACACGCAGGCTGCTAATTGGATATTCATGCAAGCGGATGCCACTTAGCAACTCGTCGACTTAGAAATAGTCTCCTGCATGCACTCGAACTGTGCCGTGGGGAATAAGGAAGCCAATCTGCATGAATTTTAATAATTTTCTAACAAATCTGCCTGAATTTTCTGTGCTTTTAGGGAAGACTCCGGTTACTTGCAAATATAGGATTGTAAGTATCAATCATAGAGGAAAGCGGAGTTGTTTAAGCACTGCACATCCGGTCAATGTAATCGTGTTTGGTGTATTCATTCGCCATGAGGGCATCCATTCACACTGTCCTCACAAGATAAAGATTTTCAGATTTTCTTCAAATCTGTTGACCTGGTACTAGTCCAGGTATGTAATTTTTTTTTGTTGATGTTACTTTGTCAATTATTGAACAGTTTGTTGTTGAAACCCTGCAACCGTAAGCAAATAAAAATGTCAATAAATTCCATGCTTTATGAATTTCCATGATTTTGGGTTTCAGCGAATAGGTAGTTTAATAGAACGGCCTCTTTAAGATTGGTCCATGATTTTGGGTTTCAGCCAATAGGCAGTTTGGATTCCAGCAATAATGAATGATGAGCACAATGAAGAGAAGCAAAACCATAATAGTTATGAAAAGGAAACTATTATGAAGGCAAAACCATAATAATAATACAAATGTGCATAAACATGCAATACTATTTGTTTTTGCAGAGAATTTGGATAGCAGTCTGATGAAGATGTTTCTATCCCAAAGCAGCATGAAGATAATGCTTCTAAAACGATGAAAAGTGTTGCTACCCCAAAATATTATTAAGAAAACGTTGTTCAATAAGAAGATCAAGAGACTCCTCTACCTACTGATGACACTTTGAATCTGGTATGTGTAAATGAGCTTTACAATAATGCGTTACCCAGTTATTTCCTTCGAATGGGTATGATTGGTTTGGGTATCTTCCCACAATTTAAAAGTTTCCAGGAGCCTCAATGTCATTATATATGTTTATCTAGTCCTTCAAACAAGGAATCCCAGTGAGTTTGTAAGTATTCGTGGGCTACAATTAGGGAGAAAAACAAGGCACCGAGTAACAACTCTTATTATATTTTGCTTCTTCGCTTCTACTTATATCACAGAGATAACAATTAACAAGGATTGTCCTTACAATGAATTTACAACTAAACAAAGAAGAAAAAATCACTATACGATTTGTTTCACATAAACATGTTAATTCAACCCCGGTGAGGATGTTTGGCTTTCTATCATAGGTGGATAGTTTGAAGTGGGAATTAGGAGGTTACCTTGAAAAAAGTAAATTGAAAGATTAACAAGGCGAGATATAGGGAAGAAAGTCCTTCTTCTTTTTAAGCAAGTCCAACTTGCTAAAAAAATGGCACAGACTTGCTACCCGTGGAAACAAGAAAGAAATAGGCATCACCTTTCAGTGTCTCTTACTAGTGTTGTATATTCAAGATAAAGAGCTCTCTATAGACGAGATCTTTATCGAAGGAAACCATGTCATTATCCATGGGTTATTGGTGGTATGATACGACATGAAAAATTCCAATTAATCTCTTGAGCTTCATCATATGGAATTGAACGGGTCAGTTCCACACTTTTCACCCTTACTCCAAATTCATAACCATCAATGTAATTGCAAAGGTGTTAGAACATATGTCGATCGATACATAAGGTGTTGGGTCTCATTACTAAAGGTGTGAATGCTAGGTAGGTGCACATAATTTGGTATTTGGCTTGGACCCTATGACTCTAGAGCTTAGGAATTCACAAAATGTTGTTAGATGTGTCATGGGAGTTGAGACATTATATGGGGAATCCAGGGGGATATACATCCACTTTACTTAGTCTTGGGTAATTTGTATGCCCCTTGCTCACAGAACTATTATATGCCTCATTTTGTACCGTTTTTCTAGATTTATATATGGATTCGTAGATCTATATAATCCACAATAATATTTTGAACTATCTCATAAGTTTAATTAATAATTGAACTTATATAAGAAGATAACATTTGTTAATCGATACGAAAGGTGCTTGGTCGCATTACCAAATGTGCAAGCTAGGTAGATGCACCTAACTTGGTACATGTCTTAGACCCTATGACTTTGGATCTTAGGAATTTTTAAAGTGTTGCTAAATCGACATATGCCATCTTAATTTTCATGTCTTTGACATGTATTAAAATTTCAAACTTGGATTCTCCAAGAGGCCCCGTATTGCTCTCCCCCTCTTTCGTCAACATGTTGGGAGATAACATACTGCATAAACAAACCTTGAAAGTAGCAAGAAAAGAGGTTATATCTTGTTTGTTTTTGCCATGAATAATGGACAACTGACAAAGTTACAAGACTGTGATACATTATAAAATGTGACATGTGGATTTGCACGTGGGAGTGTCGCTAAAGACTTTAATCGTCCAATAGTTGTTGCCAAAGGAGTTTCAAATATACATATAATGCCGATTCAAAGATTCCACAAAACCTTTTTTAAATTCATTCTAGGTCAAATATTATTCATGATAAGATATTAAGATGGATATTTTCTCCCTTTTTCGTCGCAAATTACAGGTATGCATGATAAGATATTAAGATGGATATTTTCTCCCCTTTTCGTCGGAAGTGATAGTTAGCGTTTTAAAAAATGTCTAAAGTTCAAATCGAAACAAGCACTTAAATTTTCAGAAGGTGCAAATTGCCTACAACGAATCGTCATGTAAAAGATATCATTTAGTTATGAAGCTGGACACTCGGTTCTTTTCATGTTTAAATTATCCGTGTTAAAACTTTTTTCCCGTCCGAGTTGAGTTACGAGAAGAACGTTATATAGTGCCACAGGCTAGAAATTAATGATTAAGCATATCTTAAGAAAATGCTAGTGCTTTGAAAAGAGGCATTAAGTCTGTTGAAAATATAATATAATAAATATATTTAAGTTTTCAAAGTCCATGAATCCATTTAAGTTTTCAAAGTCCGTGTATCCATCTGTTACCAGTTTATTCATTTCCCCTCTCTTTGGCAAGCACAAGTTGCAATCATCTCAGTGCATGCATAGCACGTGGAAGGCTCATGCATTCTTCGACTTCACTGTGGCAAATCTAGAGGGGCCTTCTCACAAGCATGCATGACAAGTCTGACCATTCTTTTGGGGAATTCATCTCTTTAGCTAGTTCTTGGATTCTATGGGTTCGTTGTACCTGAATTTTCTATTGTTAAATGTTCTGCTAAGAACAACGAAACGCTCTTCACCTCCGACCAGAGTCTGTACGCGGATTCCACAGATACTGAAGACATTGTGGACAATTTTGCATCCAACCAGACCGTGTTCTTCACAAATTTCACTCTGCGAATGCTTAAAATGGGGCAGCTGTACGTTCTAACAGGAGCCGAGGGAGAGATCTGTAGTAATTTCTCAATTGCCAATTCGTCTTCTTCATCTTATCAACAAATTATCGAGTCTATAGTTGGTCATGAAGAGGAATGCTCTCGGTCTTCACAGTTTACCTAAAATTTATTGTGTAGATTGGAATAAGAATGATATTGAAGATTGGAAGCCTTAAAACGAAAGGCGAGAAACCTTCCGGAAGAATGTAAGTTAGGTAAGTTTTGATCCTTAATACAATATGAATTGAGCAATTTTTTAGGCTATTGTTGTCACCATATATGAAGGTATGCCACTACCTTTTGCTCTCTTCAAGCAGAATGAATGGTTTTCAGATCCAGTATGTTGTAAATTATTAAACCTATTGACTAATGATGATGCCACTGCATGGAAAATTAATGGTTTTGAGATTCTATAAGGTATGAATCATTAACCCAACTTGTGATGATGATTGTATTTGCAAAAAATGGCTCTGAAACTGACTACAAGAAAAGCGAGAAAAGCAAGAGAAAGGTTGAGAAACGCTTTGTAGACAGTTGCAGGAGTTGAAAGTAAATTTCAATCAATAAATCAATGCAGCGGTTTTGCTATCACAAAAAAAGATCCTATCATTAATTGGGTTTTATGTAGCGATACGACGGACTGATATTTAATTGAAAGATAAGCGAGCGCTTTCCATATGGTATAGCACCTGCAGATCAAATTAGTGAAGTAAGAAAGCTTTTATCCTTAAGGGTTTTCTTTAAAAAAAGAATGCTAGCAGGCTTTATTTTCTTGTCTGTTATCTATTAGTCACACTGCGCTTCTGCCTTTTCACTTCCTCCGAAGACTAATTGCATTTATTGGAAGTTCTTCATGCCTTTTTTTAGTGTCCTTGGATACAGAAAGGGCCGTGTTAAGCTTCATA